>CACVCL010018529.1:0-127245 GCA_902729485.2 Mus minutoides | reverse complement strand
AAGGATTTTTGCCAGGATCCTTGTGGGTGAAACACACAGTCTGAATTTGTTTTTATTCCTTTCACAGATTCTCAAACAAGCAGTACCACACCTGGTATGTACTTTATATCAATGTTTAATTTCCTCCTATGTTGTGATAGGGGCTGGCCAACTACATGGAATTAAATGACACAAGGATGAAATATATAGTGCCCCATCTACAAAATAATGACAATAGAAACTCCTGCCAGATATAGCCAAAAAGGCTCTGTGCTAAGACAATTACAGTCTTCAGTTTTATGTTGCCCTGGTCGCAAATTTCAATTTATGTTAGAATCAAATAGAATATCTGAATGCATGTCTTGGATTCAGTCCTTCTGCAAGCAGCTCTAAGTAGGAGACCTGAAGCAGACTCGGGGATCTGAGGTTGGCAGATGCTATGCAAGGATGTCATGCCCTCTTCACACAGGGACCAACTATGGTTTGTCCCAAGCCTAATCAGAATTTAATGTTAGCAAGTTTGTAGGACCATTTGTTTGCTTTTGTTCTGCTTAGTTACTTCCTTTTGAGACCCACAGAGCCCAGGCTAACTTCAGACTTGCTGTTTTTGCCAAGGGTACCCTTGAGCTCCCGATCTTCTGGTCTGTACTTTTCAGGTTCTAGGATTCCAAAACGTTGCTACCATGTCCAGCTGTTTTTTTTTTTTTTTTTTTTTTTTTATCACATCGGACATGATGCATACCTCACATCTTGGCCTAGACCTTAGGCAGTGCACATAGCCAAGCTGAAAACACTGATCCCACCCCAACCTCTCAGAAGGCATGGCTGTGCAGTGCAGTTCAGGCTAACTGTATCTTGTATGAGACCATCACTACATGGTGGATCCAATTCTAAACTAAGCTTTTTCTTTATTAAGGCTGGTGGAATCCAGGAGGGACAGAAAACGGTAAGGCCATCTCCTTTGCTCTTGTTTCTGGCTTTGGCTACTGATGGGATGGAGAGACATTCTGATTCCTGTAGCTATGATCACACACCAGCAACTTGGAGGAGGACAGGTCTATTTGGCTTACAGGTCACCATCCATCACTGAGTGATGCAAAGGCCAGTGCCTGATGCAGGCAACAGGAGGCAGGAATGAAGCAATGGCCATGGAGCAGCCCTGCTTACTGGCTTTCTGGCGCATGCCTAGCTTGTGTTCTCATACAGCACAGGCTCACTTTCCGAAGTTCAATGAGCTGCATTTGCTCTGACAGTTATCTATCAAGAAAATGCATAAAGACAGGGCTGTAGTCAATCCTGTTCTGGGCAACTGCCACATTGAGAGTCCTATACATGCCTTAGCTGGAGCTCTGTTGACAGTGGAGATAACTAGGACAGATGTCTAGCACTACTGCTGCTGCTGCTGCTGTGGCTGCTGCTGCTCCTGGTGCTAGTGATGCTTCTGCTGTCTGGAGGAATCCAACTGAATCAGTGGACACAGAAATCAGGGACGGATTAGAGATGAGAGACATGGGTGTCGCACTGCTGGGCAGACCCTACCAATCCCCTCCTTTCCTCTTCATTCTTCTCTCTGCCCTTCAGTCATGTGATGGATGAAATTAACTTTAGCCTCCTGTCTGTAGGGCTAATGAAAATCAGTCACTGATTCTTCCTTCCAAAATTAAACATATTGCACATCATCAAGGCTCAGCTATTAAAGCTTGTATGTTCTTTTAAGATAACATATACATGTAGGGGAATTCAGAGAAAGATTTTTGACCAACTTCTCGAAGGGGCCAAACCAAGGCTGGCAGTTCTCTAGGGGGAACAATCAGAGGGTGACTAGCAGAGGGCATCAAGTTCGGGTCCTTCAGACGCAGAGCCTTCTTTGGGAACACCTTGGAAGGCTCAGGTGGCCTTTGCCAATCCCCATAGCACCCTCTGAAGATCTCTAACAACAGCAATTGTCTTAGCACCTCCTCTTTCATCCACTCCAACCTCTCACTCTCAGACCACAGAGTTCTCACCACCGCAAAGGAGCCGCCGAAGGGTCCATCCAGGACTGTCTCCTGCTGTCAGGATGCTGAACATGTTCTTTTCTGCTACTACACAGCTGCTGTCTGTTTCCTCTCACAACACAGCAGATTCAACTGTGAGAGACTTAGGGCCAGCACTCCATACAGAAGCATGCTGTTGTTGTCTGCCCAGTCATGTGCATCCTGACAGTGGGAGAGCAGGCTGGAGAGCTTAGAGAAGACTTCTGTTAGAAGTGCATTACACCCTTGACCCTGATGAAGATGGAGTGGTTTCAGAAGCAACCTTTGTGTGTGTGTGTGTGTGTGTGTGTGTGTGTTAGAGAGAGAGAGAGAGAGAGAGAGAGAGAGAGAGAGAGAGAGAGAGAGAGAGAGAGAACATGTGTGTGTGCATGTGTTTGCACATGTGTTCCCATGTGAGTTCCTGGTTTAACCAAAAAAACAATGTCACAGGAAACATAGTATGACTGTGGTGATCACAGCCCACCTGAGAATGGCACTTAAAAGGAACATAGCCCTGCCATCAGCTACACTGTGACTGTTTATTATGTCCTTCCACAGAAATCTGTGGAAATCACCTCTTTTGCTAGTTGGATCCACTTTCTCAGGACTGGTTTAGCAATGGCAAATGTTTACAATGAGAGGTTCTGTCTGAACTACAGAGATATCCAAATGATTTTGGATACTCTGTGCCTACATTGGGGCTGTTGATGAACTGCATAGTTTTTTGGAATGAATAGATGAATAGATGAAGGAGAGTGAGGCCAAAAGATTCTCATGGTGACATCTCAGTGGCAAGTTAAAGGAGGATCAGTGTCAGATCCCACAGTGAATCATGGCATTTCTAGTGATGAAAGACCTTTAGCACGGGAGACTGCAGCTCCTGCCTCTGGGTTCCTCCAGAGAAGGCCAACGCCCAATGAATTATTTCCTTCTCATTTTTTCAGATGTGTTCTATCCAACTGAACAAAGCACAGTAGGTAAGTTGTGCTATGTTGTATCCCTGTGGCCTATTGTCCCCAGAACCCACAGGCTCACCTCTGATCCAGAAGATGGGCACAATGAAGAGCATTTGGAGACCTTAGTTCTCAGGGCAATTTCCCAATAAGGTCAGGCCTATATGGGCATATATGCCATTGATTATCACCCTGAGTTGTGGAGGTTGCCAAGGATCAGCCAGAGGAGGCACCTTCAAGGGTCACCAAGGAGGTCTTGTTACTAGAGGTTCTATTGACAATTCTCAGTGCCCTGAGGTCCCCAAGGTTCATCCACACCTTGGCAAGTCCAGGGAGCAGAGTCTCTGACTTCAGTGCCTGGAGAGGAAATCAAACTCAGCTTAGCCAATGTCATTGTCATTTCCTTTCATCTGAGGCCTTATAAAGCTACTCTGGATGACCAAATCCCCAACCCAGGACATTAAAGAACCTGTTCCATCTCTTCGAATTCCTCCAATGAGCGGTGTTAGTGGCACATCAGTATAGGTTAGACTCTGATGTCTTGGCTTTGGGAAAGAAAAGCCCTTTCTTTTCTCCTTGGCATTTTTTGATCCTAGGACATAGCAGGAATCCTAGGACATAGCAGGAACTGTTTCCATAGCAGTGCCTCTGGTCAGCACAGAGTTTGTAGGGAATCCAATTGGCCCAATGTCAGGCATCACTTTTCCTTAGGCATGTGAGCTCTCCCAAGGATGAGGCTGGCATTCCTCTCACTAAAGCCATATTCCTTACCATGATTCCACCCTGTTTATATCAGGAGCTGCTGTGAGAGGAGAGGTCAGTCCTTTCTATATTCTGAGACCTTTAAGGTTAAGCAGAAGCTGTTTGCTTGCTATGAGTGGGTTAATGTCTGGATATCCTCACTCCAATCTCCAGCACCAAGTCCAGTCTTGACGGCACTCTGTCTGAGAGCTAGGGCTCCTTTAAAGTAATTTAAACATATGTTTGAAGTTTGTGTCTTTTTAAAATGGGACATATTAGAATCATTTCTGAAACAGTAAAAAATAATGTGCACAGTCAAGCACACCCAAACACAGCCACACACACACATACACAATACAACACAGCCACACACACACATAGACAATACAACACAACCACACACACAACACATACAACCACATATACACAACACATACTCGCACGCATCTATGCATGTAAGCACAAATACTATATTCTACCACTCATGATAGTGACCTAGTAGGATGTTGAATTTCAGTCCTGCCTAGGATATATGCAGAGATATTGAACCAAAAAATCATTCTTATGCAAAGATGAAGCAAAACAGGCTTTCCACACATATGGTAGTCTTTATTATATTGCTTTACCAGTCAGTTTAATTAAAAAAGAATAATAAATTACATGTGTTTGTGTGAGAAACATCTTTGTAGTGCTTCCCTAGAGCTCAGTGCAAGTCCTATGTGGGCAAATTAGAGCTAGGGTCAATGGGTTAACACTTTCTATAAAAATAGCATTTTGGACTTGGAGAACTCAAGACTACATAGATTTCTCACTCGTGTGGATTCACACAGCATTACCCAGTACAGACCCTGAATCACATCCCGTCAGCAGGTTGACTGCACTTGCATGTTTTGTTTTTTTCTCAATGGAGACTTAACATCATGTTTCTCCTGTTTCTTCCTCTTCTGTATATGGACATACAGAGCAGACAACTGCTCCTGATTACACACCAATAGGTAAGAAAAGATTTTATAAATCTCTCACTGTAGGTCATGATGCTGATTTTATTCACAGCATTGACTTCCTTGTAACACTTAAGGGCATAGGGTGGTGGGTGTGTGCTGTGAAGACTTAGAGGAGTTGGGCATGCCTCCTGGTCCTGAGGACTTCCCTCCTCTGGGAACCCTGTCACTGTGTGTATTTCTCTGCTGTGGAGGGGTCAGTCAGCATGTTGTCGCTGGGCATTTCCCTCTCTCTCTGTGTAGAAGTCAGTATTGGAGTGGATTCCAAAACTCCCCAGTCTCTACATTTAGGATTATGTCAGAAGAGACTCTGGGGTTAAAGAGATTAATATAGGAGAACCTCCCAGAGAAGTTGGGTGACAAAATGAGAGTGGTGACCTTTTTTGAGATGCCATTTCGATTCACTTCAAATGGGTGCCCAGTTGAGAAAGCTGTGTCTTAGTGCAACCTGGGTGCAGACATTTGTCTTTTTTAAACATGTTAGGTTGCACCTTGACTTTAATGAAAAGTTCACATCAGTGGTCTTAGTGACCAGTAGTGACAAAGCTTGGGGTCCTCTAGTGTGGTCTCATTCCAGACAGAGTGTGAGGTGGTAAAGGCAGTCATGTCATTTGAGACACTGGGAGACCAGCAAGCAGCTCCTTCAGGTTTATAATTTCACATTGTGTCTGAAAGGACTGCTGATACAAAACTGATACTGCTATGTTTGTGTAAGCAGCTGTTGAGAGCCTTTTCCAGGGACCCATGAACTTCTGTTGTGGAAGAAAGCTATCATTCTGCCCCTTTGGTCTCTCATAGTCCAACCTGTTCTACATCTCCTTTACTGCTGGTAGATGTCAGTCATGGTGGAGGTGAATGTGCGCATGTACACTATGTGTGTGAGGAGTTGGGATGGCTCTGAATACTCTTACTCCTTGAAACACACTTAATCCTACAATGCATGGAACTCCAAGGACTTATGAACAAGATAGAGTAGGTATCACCATGTAGAGCAGATTTAATCCATGTCAACACAGTATGTAGAAATCTAGGCATTCTGGTGAACAACTTAGTGCTCATGTCTAGAACAGAAGTAGTGACATTTTTGTGAGGGTACACTGTTGAAGTGAGAGGGTCCAGGTCTTTATAGGACAGGATGCAGCAGCAGGAGGTGTTCATATCGTATATTGATTAAAAGTTCACAAGTGAGCAGCCACAAGGTGTCGAAGCTCCATCATCCACACAGGACCAACAGTGCAGAAACCACCATGTCTTTCTAGGAACAGAATCTGGATTGGCTGTGAGGCTGGTGAATGGAGGAGACAGGTGTCGGGGTCGAGTGGAGATCCTTTACCAGGGTTCCTGGGGCACTGTGTGTGACGACAGATGGGACATGAATGACGCCAACGTGGTGTGCAGGCAGCTGGGCTGTGGCCAGGCTGTGTCTGCCCCAGGAAATGCCTACTTTGGACAAGGCTCAGGGCCCATTGTCCTGGATGATGTGGCCTGTGGTGGATATGAGAACTATCTGTGGAGCTGCTCTCACCCAGGCTGGCTCTCTCATAACTGTGGACACCATGAGGATGCTGGTGTCATCTGTTCAGGTAAGACCCAGTGAACATTACATCTGCCTGAGTGCAAAGTGGCCAGGTCACTATGAATGCTGTCAGAACTTCACTCTGGACTATTCATTGATTCTTGTAAGGATTGGTGAATATCCGGACAATGCCCTTCTCAGTCATGGTCTTGCACAAGGTCCTCAGTCTCTAGTGATTCTAGAGTTTATGTGAGAGAGGTAAGCCATGGAAACACAATGTCAACTCCCATATTTGAGAAAGGACCAGGGTCAGCATACTTGTGCTCTTGCAAAGGGTAATACAGCTTTGGTTTGGAGTGTTGGAATACTGTTTCTAGTTGAATTTAGAATATCAGAAGGGCAAAGCTGTACTGCATAGCAGGCTGAGCATATTCACTCTTCTTTTTCCACAGCATTCCCCAGAATCCTCCTCCGAATGTCCTGCAGAAGGACTCTTCTGGGGAAGCTATAGTAACTCCTCAGTCCCTCAGGCTCTGCCGAGTTCTGGCTTCTCACAGATTCTGCTTCAATAGCTCAATCATGAGAACACTCTGGGAATGTTACTCATGAATGTTGGGGAGTGACCTGACAGGGAGGTTCTATGTAGTATGTTCATGAGATAAATGGACAAGAAATATTTGGACATGGATGTAGCAGGGAGGTTTGCTAGAGTCCTACAGAATCCTTTAACCATGAGGGTGGATCTTGATTGTTCAACAAGTCAAGGCTGAGTGTGCTGATTACCCACACAGTAACATAAAATCCTGGTTTCCTGTCATGTCTGCTGGTGGTCATGACTTTCTTACTTGCTATTACTAAACTGCAGACAACCAGTTCCCCACCTGGGACATGGAGGACATGGGAGATATTCATTAGTAACTCTATTATTCATGGTCAGCTCTGGCAGCACCCACCCTGGAACATAAGCCTCAGCTCTATCTGTAGTAACACTGAGTGTTTCTTACCTGGGTGTCCAGGTGAACTTGTAGGGACTTTCTATCCACTGTCCTTCCATTTCTCACAGATGTCTGTGCCTCCCTCTGTTCGGGTCACTGTCAACAGCTCGGAGTCCCCTCTTCTATTGTTCATTGCAGCATCATGCTTTTTCTTCTGACACTAGGGCATCATTGATAAGACACAGAGTCCTCACCCCTCTGAGTTTTCACCAAATATGTTACCTGGGCCTTGGACTTTCCTCTTTGCATATTCAAGGTTGACATGACCTGTCTAGTATGTTGTATGCACACACCACTGGGCATCATAGACTCCACTCCACTGTTGCATGCTATTCAAAATGGACGGACTGAAGCTTCACATGGTACTAACCCCAAACTTCAGGCTCGCACCTCAGAGTGCCACACTGTCTCCTGGTGCTCTCTGTGTACCTTCCTCTGCTTTGGCACATCTGAATGCTTCAGTTCCTACATGTTCTTTCCTGATTTCTACATTATCTTACTGATAAATAAGTATATCAGTATATTAGTATACGTATAACCCAGGTTGCTGACCTTGAACTACAAATTCTCCATTATTTCCCAATGATTGGATTACCAAGGTGAGCCACAGTACCAAGCATACATCCTGGTTTCTTTTCTTCTTATACAGGGTACTGCAGTACACCCAGTCTACCATAGTGTACTTGCCATAACCGCATTCCAACATCGCCACCTATAGACACAGTCAGGTCACTGCAGATGCTATGGTGTCCTGGAGCGGGTCTCCTTTGTACTGTCTTTCACCAGACTCCACTTGGTTTGTTCTAACTGTTCTTTCTAAATTCTATTGGCACTGTCACCTTCAGAAGTCCCTACCTGAGTTACACTTTTTAAGACACACACACATACAACAACACACACACTCACACACGCACACACATACACACATACACTGACACTCAGACAGAAACAGAGACAAATGATGCACACATACATACATACATACTTGGATGGAAAGAGACACACAAACCTACATAGTGATAAATACACAGACACAGAAACACACACATATAGTCTCACATGCAAAAGAAATGGGTTACAAAGCAAGTCTTTTATTAACTGGTGTGTGACCCACAGACACCCTCCTGTGTCCTTCCAGTCATCCCAGATCTAGTCCCTCATAGAATATCAGCCTTGTGTGATTCAGTGCTATATCACATCTCTCACATGAGGATGGCAAGAGGGAAAGGTTTTCATGCTCAATAATACAGGGGAAGGTTTTTTTTCTTTTATATTTATGATTCACCACTTGTGTAATTTGTGAAGGAGCTCATGGATACAGATGGCCAACTGGAATATTACTAAGATTATCTTTTTCTTTTGACCAATGAAAAAGGTACCTAGGTATTTATGTTTTGTCTTTGAGTGGGGCCCACAAAGAATAGGTGTAGAAACTATCCCTTCAGAAAGGATTTTTGCCAGGATCCTTGAGGGTGAAACACACAGTCTGAATTTGTTTTCATTCGATTCACAGATTCTCAAACAAGCAGTACCACACCTGGTAAGTACTTTATATCAATGCTTAATTTCCTCCTATGTTGTGATAGGGGCTGGCCAACTACATGGAATTAAATGACACAAGGGTGAAATATATAGTGTCCCATATAGACGGTAATGACAATAGAAACTCCTGCCAGATATAGCCAAAAAGGCCCTGTGCTAAGACAATTACAGTCTTCAGTTTTATGTTGCCCTGGTCACAAATTTCAATTTATGTTAGAATTGAATAGAATATCTAAATGCATGTCTTGGATTCAGTCCTGCAAGCAGCTCTAAGTAGGAGACCTGAAGCATACTTGGGGATCTGAGGTTGGCAGATGATATGCAAGGATATCATGCCCTCTTCACACAGGGACCAACTATGGTTTGTCCCAAGCCTAATCAGAATTTAATGTTAGCAAGTTTGTAGGACCATTTGTTTGCTTTTGGTCTGCTTAGTTACTTCCTTTTGAGATCCACAGAGCCCAGGCTAACTTCAGACTTGCTGTTTTTGGCAAGAGTACCTTTGAGCTCCCGATCTTCTTGTCTTTAGTTTTCAGGTTCTAGGATTCCAAAATATTGCTACCATGTCCAGCTGTTTTTTTTTTTTTTGTCTTTTTGTTTTTATCACATCGGACATGATGCATACCTCACCTCTTGGCCTAGACCTTAGGCAGTGCACATAGCCAAGCTGAAAACACTGATCCCACCCCAACCTCTCAGAAGGCATGGCTGTGCAGTGCAGTTCAGGCTACCTGTATCTTGTATGAGACCATCACTACATGGTGGATCCAATTCTAAACTAAGATTTTTCTTTATTAAGGCTGGTGGAATCCAGGAGGGACAGAAAACGGTAAGGCCATCTCCTTTGCTCTTGTTTCTGGCTTTGGCTACTGATGGGATGGACAGAGATTCTGATTCCTGTTGCTATGATCACACACGGGCCAAAAGCAACTTGGAGGGGGACAGGTCTATTTGGCTTACAGGTCATGATCCATCACTGAGTGATGCAAAGGCCAGTGCCTGAGGCGGGCAGCAGGAGGCAGAAATGAAGCAGAGGCCATGGAGCAGCCCTGCTTACTGGCTTTCTGCCTCATGCTTAGCTAGTGTTCCCATACAGCACAGGCTCACCTGCCGAAAGACAATGGGCTGCATTTGCTCTGACAGTTATCTATCAAGAAAATCCATACATACAGGGCTGTAGTCATTCCTGTTCTGGGCAACTGCCAGATTGAGAGTCCTGTACATGTCTTCGCTGGAGCTCTGATGACAGTGGAGATAACTAGGACAGATGTCCAGCACTGCTGCGGCTGCTGCTGCTGCTGATTCTGCTCCTGGTGCTAGTGATGCTTCTGCTGTCTGGAGGAATCCAACTGAATCAGTGGACACAGAAATCAGGGACGGATTAGAGATGAGAGACATGGGTGTCGCACTGCTGGACAGACCCTACCAATCCCCTCCTTTCCTCTTCATTCTTCTCTCTGCCCTTCAGTCGTGTGATGGATGAAATTAACTTTAGCCTCCTGTCTGTAGGGCTAATGAAAAACAGTCACTGATTCTTCCTTCAAAATTACAAATATTACGCATCATCAATGCTATCTATTACAGCTTGTATGTGCTTTTAAGACAACATATACATGTCTGGGAATTCAGAGAAAGGTTTTAGACCAACTTCTCGAAGGGGCCAAGCCAAGGCTGGCAGTTCTCTAGGGGGACCAATCAGAGAGTGACCAACAGAGGGCATCAAGTTCGGGTCCTTCAGACCCAAAGCCTTCTTTGGGAACACCTTGGAAGGCTCAGGTGGCCTTTGCCAATCCCCATAGCACCCTCTGAAGATCTCTAACAACAGCAACTGTCCTAGCGCCTCGTCTTGCATCCACTCCAACCTGTCACTCTCAGACCACAGAGTTCTCACAACCACAAAGGAGCCACCGACGGGTCCATCCAGGATTGTCTCCTGCTGTCAGGATGCTGAACATGTTCTTTCCTGCTACCACACAGCTGCTGTCTGTTTCCTCTCACAACACAGCACAGATTCAACTGTGAGAAACTTAGAGTCAGCACTTCATGGAGAAGTATGCAGCTATTGCCTGCCCAGTCTTGTGCATCCTTACAGTGGGAAAGCAGGCTGCAGAGTTAGAGAGAAGACTTCTGTTAGATGGACTCGATTGCACCCTTGACCCTGATGAAGATGGAGTGGATGCAGAAGCACCCTGTGTGTGTGTTTGTGTGTGTGTGTGCATGTGTGTGTGTGTGTTTGTGTGTCTGTGTGTGTGTGTGTGTGTGTGTGAGAGAGAGAGAGAGAGAGAGAGAGAGAGAAAGAGAGAGAGAGAGTCAGAGAGAGAGAGAGGGAACATGTGTGTGTGCATGTGTTTGCACATGTGTTCCCATGTGAATTGCTGGTTTAACCAGATAAACAATGTCACAGGCAACCTAGTGTGACTGTGGTGATCACAGCCCACCTGAGAATGGCACTAAAAAGGAACATGGCCCTGCCATCAGCCACGCTGTAACTGTTAATTCTCTCCTTCCACAGATTACTGTGGAAGTCTCCTCTTTTGCTAGTTGGAGCCACTTTCTCAGGACTGGTTTAGTGATGGCAAATGTTTACAATGAGAGGATCTATCTGAACTACAGAGATATCCAAATGACTTGGATACTCTGTGCCTACATTGGGGCTGTTGGTGAATGCATAGTTTTTTGGAATGAATAGATGCAGAGATGAAGGAGAGTGAGGCCAGAAGATGCTCATGGTGACATCCCAGTAGCAAGTTAAAGGAGGATCAGTGTCAGATACCACAGTGAATTACACCATTTCTAGTGATGAAAGGCTTTAGCACGGGAGACTGCAGCTCCTGCCTCTGGGTTCCTCAGGAGAAGACCAACACCCAATGAATTATTTCCTTCTCATTTTTTCAGATGTGTTCTATCCAACTGAGCAAACCACAGTAGGTAAGTTGTGGTATGTTGTATCCTTGTGGCCTATTGTCCCCAGAACCCACAGGCTCACCTCTGATCCAGATGGGCACAATGAAGAGCATATGGGGACCTTAGTTCCCAGGGGCAATTTCCCAATAAGGTCAGGCCTATATGGGCATATATGCCATTGATTATCGCCCTGAGTTGTGGAGGTTGCCAAGGATCAGCCAGAGGAGGCACCTTCAAGGGTCACCAAGGAGGTCTTGCTACTAGAGGTTCTGTTGACAATTCTCAGTGCCCTGAGGTCCCCATGTTTCCTCCACAGCTTGGCCAGTGCAGGGAGCAGAGTCTCTGACTTCTGTTCCTGGAGAAGAAATCAAAACTAAACTTATACAATGCTCTTGTCATTTCCTTTTGTCTATGGCCTTATAAAGCTACTCTGGATGCCTGAATCCCCAACCTGGGACATTAAAGAACCTATTCCATATCTTTGAGTTCCTCCAATGAGTGGTGTTGGTGGCACATCAGTATAGGTTAGACTCTGATGGCCTGGGCTTTGGGTGAGAAAAGCCCTTTCTTTTCTCCTTGGCATTTTTTGATCCTAGGACATAGCAGGAATCCTAGGACATAGCAGGAACTGTTTCCACAGCAGTGCCTCTGGTCAGCACAGAGTTTGTAGGGAATCCAATTGGCCCAATGTCAGGCATCACTTTTCCTTAGGCATGTGAGCTCTCCCAAGGATGAGGCTGGCATTCCTCTCACTAAAGCCATATTCCTTGCCATGATTCCACCCTGTTTATATCAGGAGCTGCTGTGAGAGGAGAGGTCAATCCTTTCTATATTCTGAGACCTTGAAGGTTAAGCAGAAGCTGTTTCCTTGCTGCCAGGGGGTTAATGTCTAGATATCCTCACTCCAATCCCCAGCACCAAGTCTACTCTTGACGGCACTCTGTCTTTGAGTTAGGGCTCCTTTAAAGTAATTTAAACATATTGAAATTTGTGTTTCATTTAAATCGGACATATTAGAATCATTTCCTAAACACTAAAAAAATAATAATAATCATGGTCAAGCATGCACATACACAGCACAACCACACACACACAACACACCCAACCACATATATGCTATACACATACTCTCTCACACCTGTGCATGTAAGCACACCTATAAAATATTCTACCACTCATTATGCTGTGCTAGTAGGATGTTGAGTTTCAGTCCTGCCTAGTATATATGCAGAGATACTGAACCAAAAAAGCATTCATATCCAAAGATGAAGCAAACAGGCTTTCCATACATATGCTAGTGACTATTATATTGGTCTACCAGCCAGTTTAATTAGAAAAAAAGAATTAATTAGATATGTACGTGTGAGGAGCATTTTTGTACTGGTTCCCTAGAGCTCAGTGCAAGTCCTACGTAGGCAAGTTAGAGCTAGGGTCTATGGGTTAACACTTTCTATAAAAATAGCTGTTTAGTCTTGGAGAACTCAAGACTACAAAGATTCCTCACTAGTGTCGATTCACACAGCATTACCAAGTACATACCCCGAATCACATCCCGTCAGCAGGTTGACTGCCCTTGAATGTTTTGTTTTCTGTCAATGGAGACTTAACATCATGTTTCTCCTGTTTCTTCCTCTTCTGTATATGGACATACAGAGCAGACAACTGCTCCTGATTACACACCAATAGGTAAGAAAAGATTTTATAAATCTCTCACTGTAGGTCATGATGCTGATTTTATTCATAGCATTGACTTCCTTGTAACACTTAAGGGCATAAGGGTGGTGGGTGTGTTCTGTGAAGACTTAGAGGAGTTGGGGATGTCTCCATATCCTGAGGACTTCCCTCATCTGGGAACCCTGTCACTGTCTGTATTTTTCTGCCTGTGGAGGGTCAGTCAGCATGTTGTCGCTGGGCATTTCCCTCTCTCTGTGTGTAGAAGTCAGTATTGGAGTGGATTCCAGAACTCCCCGGTCTCTACATTTAGTATTATGTCAGAAGAGACTCTGGGGTTAGAATGTTTAATATAAGACAACCTTCCAGAGAGGTTGGGTGACAACATGAGACTTGTGACCTTTTCTGAGATGCCATTCTGATTCATGTCAAATGGGTGTCTAGTTGAGAAATCTGTGTCTTAGTTCAAACTGGGTGTAGACAATCCTCTTGTTTAAACATCTTAGGTTGAATCTTGACTTTAATGAAAAGTTCACATCAGTGGTCTTAGTGACCAGAAGTGACAAAGCTTGGGTTCCTCTAGTGTGGTCTCATTCCAGACAGAGTATGAGGTCGTGAAGGCAGTCATGTCACTTGTGACACTCGGGGACCAGCAAGCAGTTCCTTCAGGTTTATATTTTTACATTGTGTCTGAAAGGAGTGCTCATACAAAACTAAAACTGCTATGTGTGTGTGAGCAGCTGTTGAGAGTCTTTTCCAGGGATCTCTTAACTTCTGTTGTGGCAGAAAGCTATCATTCCGGCCTTTGGTCTCTCATAGACCAACCTGTTCTGCATCTCCTTTACTGCTGGTAGATGTCGGTCATGGTGGAGGTGAATGTGTGCATGTACACTATGTGTGTGAGGAGTTAGGACGGCTCTGCATCCTCTTTCTCCTTGAAACACACTTAATCCTACAGTGCATGGTACTCCAAGGCCTTATGAACAAGGTAGAGTAGGTATCTTGTCAACATGTAGGTCAGATTTAAACCATGCCAACACAGTATGTAGAAACCTAGGCATCCTGGTGACCAACTTGGTCTGCATGACTAGAACAGAAGTAGTGACATTTTAGTGAGGGTACACAGTCAAAGTGAGAGGGTCCAGGTCTTTATAGGACAGTTTGGACAGGATGCAACAGCAGGAGGTGTTCATATCCCATATTGCTTTAAAGTTCACAAGTGAGCGGCCACAAAGTGTCCAAGCTCCAGCATCCACACAGTACCAACAATGCAGAAACCACCATGTCTTTCCAGGAACAGAATCTGGATTGGCCTTGAGGCTGGTGAATGGAGGAGACAGGTGTCGGGGTCGAGTGGAGATCCTTTACCAGGGTTCCTGGGGCACTGTGTGTGATGACAGATGGGACATGAATGACGCCAACGTGGTGTGCAGGCAGCTGGGCTGTGGCTGGGCTGTGTCTGCCCCAGGAAATGCCTACTTTGGACAAGGCTCAGGGCCCATTGTCCTGGATGATGTGGCCTGTGGTGGATATGAGAACTATCTGTGGAGCTGCTCCCACCCAGGCTGGCTCTCTCATAACTGTGGACACCAGGAGGATGCTGGAGTCATCTGTTCAGGTAAGACCCAGTGATCATTATATTTGCCTGAGAGCAAAGTGGCCAGGTCACTATGAATGCTGTCAGAACTTCACTCTGGCCTATTCATTGATCCTTGTAAGGACTGGTGAATATTCAGGACAATGCCTTTCTCAGTCATGGTCCTGCACAAGGTCCTCAGTCTCTAGTGATTCTAGAGTTTATGTGAGAGAGGTAAGCCATGGAAACACAATGTAAATTCCCAAACTTGAGAAAGGACCAGGGTCAGCATACATGTGCTCTTGCAAAGGGTAATCCAGCTTTGATTTAGAATATTGGAATCCTCTTTCTATGTTGAATTTATACTATCAGAAGGGCAAAGCTGTATTGCCTAGTGAGCTGAGCAAATTCACTCTTCTTTTTCCACAGCATTGCCCAGAATCCTCCTCCGAATGTCCTGCAGAAGGACTCTTCTGGGGAAGCTGTAGTAACTCCTCAGTCCCTCAGGCTCTGCTGAGTTCTGGGTTCTCACAGATTCTCCTTCAATAGCTCAATCATGATAACACTCTGGGAATGTTTCTCCTTACAGGGAGGTTCTATGTAGTATGTTCATGAGATAAGTGGACAAGAAATATTTGGACATGGATGTAGCAGGGAGGTTTGCTAGAGTTCTACAGAATCCTTTAACCATGAGGGTGGGATCTTTGAATCTTCAGTAAGTCAAGGCTGAGTGTGCTGTTGGCTGATTACCCACATGGTAATGCATAACCCTGGTTTCCTGTCATGTCTGCAGGTGGTCACGACTTTCTTACTTGCTATTAGTAAAGTGCATAAAACTGGGACCACCTGGGGAATGGAGGACATGGTAGAATATCATGAGTAACTGTATTATTCATGGTCAGCTCTGGCAGCACCCAGCCTGGAACATCAGCCTCAGCTACATCTGTAGAAAAGCTGAGTCTGTCTTTCTTTGATGTCCAGGTAAACTTGTAGGGCCTTTCTATCCAGTGTCCTTCTATTTCTCACAGATGTCTTTGTCTCACTCTGCTCACGTCACTGTCCACCTCTTGGAGTCCCCTCTTCTGCTCATGCAGTGTCATGCTTTTCTTTCTGACACTAGGGCATCATTGATAAGGCACACAGTCCTCACCCCTCTGAGTTTTCAAAATATGTCACCTGGGCCAAACGCTTTGTTCTATGCACATTCATGGCTGACATGACTTCTCTAGAATATTTTACGAACACACCACTGGGCATCATAGATCCCCCTGCTGCATGCTATTTAAAATAGATGGCCCGAGGATTTGCATGGTGCTAACCCCAAGTCGTCAGGCTGGCACCTCAGAGTGCCACACTGTCTCCTGGTGCTCTTTGTGTATCTTCCTCTGCATAGGGACATCTGAATGCTTCAATTCCTAAATGTTCTTTCCTGTTTTCTACATTGATTATCTTACTGATATGTAAGTGTATGTGTATACATATAAGTATATGTTTATGTATAATAGAAACCAGGCTGCTGACATTGAACTACTAATTCTGTGGCATCATTTTCAAATATTGGGATTACCACTCTAATCTCTGGTTCCTAGTATACACCCTGTTTTTAGTTCTTCTCCTTATTATACAGTGTACAATACTGTGCTTAACACATTCTCCTTTCCAACATCACCCCCTGTAGATATAGTCTGGTCACTTTAGATGCTGTGGTGTTGTGGAGCAGGTCTACTTTGACCTGTCCTTAACCAGCCACCACTTGATTGTTCTAACTGTTCTTTCTAAAGATCGAGGACACTGTGGCTTTTAGATCTCCCTCCCTGATTTATACTTTTTAAGATATAGAAACACACGCACATCACACTGACACTCATATTTTAACACATACATACCAATTTACATGAACAGAGATGCAAACATACATAGAGACACATAAATGGACAGAAAATCCATACACATATATTCTCTCATACAAATATATGCATCATAGACAGATACAACACAGATATACAGTGTTATATGCAACCCCCCCATACACACACCTTACACATAGATAGAGAGACACACACAATCCCAGAAGAACACACAGAGACAGATGTAGACACTGACACACAGGTACACACATATACACTCTCTGTCATTTGGTGTCATTGCATATTCTCCCAGAACATCTCCATTAGCACCTGTCCTTTTTTAGAAACTCTCTGTGGATGCCGTCAGGGGCCTAGATATGCTGGATTCTCTGCAGGGCTGGGAGCAGTCATTGCTCCTTTCGTTTCTAGCTTGGTACATGTACCAAGAGCCTAACAGGGTGCCTGATCCACAAGAGTGTTCTGCAGCTTGCAGGATGGAGGATGGAACTCTGAGCAGTCTATCCTCATGGCTCTGGAGAGCCACTCTGCTGATTTCACAGTTTATGCATATACATAAACACATATTCATACACACACACACACACACACACACACACACACACACACACACACGCTAAACCAGCAACATTAACCACATCCTCACCATTCCTGAGCAACCATCTCTCAGTTTCCAAAGGAAATGGGTTCCAAGCACTTCTTTGCTTCTTCCCAAAGCATCTGACACTCAAGTCTTTTATCAGTTGGTGTGTGACCCACATATACCTTCTTGTATCCTTCCAGTCATCCCAGATCTATTCCCTCATAGAATATCAGCCTTGGGTGACTCAGTGCTATACCACATCGCGCATGTGAGGACGGCAAGAAGAAAAGGTTTTCATGCTCAGAATACAGAGGCAGGCTGTTTTCCTTCATAATGTTGACTCACTCCCTGTGTAATTTGTGAAGGAGCCCATGGTCCAAAGGCCCTGAATGGAATATTACTAAGACTATCTTGCTCTTTTGACCAATCAAAAAGGGACCTAGAAAGTTGAGTTGGGTTCTTGGGGTGTGGCCCGCATAGGGGAGTTGTAAAAGCTACAACTTCAGAAAGGATTTTTGCCAGGATTCTTCTGGTGAAACACACACTGAATTTGCTTTTACTTCCTTCACAGCTTCTCAATCAAGCAGTCCCACACCTGGTAAGTACATTGAAAATATGGACCTGTATCAATGTATAATTTTCCCCTATATTGTGAGATGCTGATACACTACATGTCAATGAATTACACTAGTGTCTCATCTAGACAGTAAGGACAATAGAAACTCCTGCCAGCTATAACATAAAGGGAAGCAATTACAGTTTTCAATTTTGTGTTACTTCAGTCTCAAATTTCATTATCTGAATAATCAAATAGAAGATCTGAATGCAGGTCTTGGATTCAGTCTTTCTGCAAGAAATTTTGACAAGGAGACTTGAAGCAGACTCAGGGATCTGTGGATGGCAGATGATATGTCATGATATCACACTGCAGCATGTCCCAAGTCTAATAAGAATTTAATGTTAGCAAGGTTATAGGACCACTTGTTTGCTATTGGTTTGTTCATTTACTTTTTTTTTTTTGAGACCCACCTAGCCAAGTCTAACCTTGGACTTGCTGTTTTTGGCAAGTGTATCATTGAACTCCTGATCATCTTGCCTGTAATTTCCAGGTTCTAGGATTGCAAGATTTTGCTACAATGTCCAGTTTTTATTGTTGTTGTTGTTGTTTTTTCGAGACAGGGTTTCTCTATATGGCACAGGCTGTACTTAACTCACTTTGTAGATCAGGCTGGCTTCGAACTTAGAAATCTACCTGCCTCTGCCTCCCAAGTGCTGGGATTAAAGGCGTGTGCCACCACACCCAGCTCACCAGCTTTTTTTTTTTTTTTTTATCACATTGGACATGATGTGTACTTCACCTCCAGCCAAGATGTTTTTTATCTCTTCTTACAAAAAAATTCATGTTTATCAAGACCTTGGGCAGTGCACATACCCAAAGTTGAAACACTGATCCCACCCCAATTTCCCAGAAGGCATGGTTGTGCAGTGCAGTTGAGGCTAAATTCACACCCTGTATGAGACCATCTTTCCACAGTGGATCCAATTCTAATTTGACGTTTTCTTTATTAATGTTGGTGGAGTCCAGGAGGGACAAATAATGATAAGGCCTTCTTCTTCGCTCTTGTGTATGGCTTTGTGCTACTAGTGAAATTGGGGTTGAATCTTCTTCCTTTTGCTGTGATCACACACTGGCCCTAAGCAACTTGGAGAAGGAAAGGTCTATTTGGCTTACAGGTCACTATCCATCACTGAGTGAAGCCAGGATAGGACCTGGAGGCAGGAACTGAAGCAGAGGCCATAGAGGAGCCCTGTTTGCTGGCTTTCTGACACATGCTTAGCCAGTGTTCCTATACAGCACAGGCTCTCCTGTACAAGTATATAGGGTTCACCTTGTCCTGACAATTATCAATCAAAGCAATCCATACAGACAGCTCCATAGGCAACTCTGATCAGGGCAACTCACAGATTGGGAGTCCCTTACATGACTTAGCTGGAGCTCTGTTGACAGTGGAGATAACTAGGACAGATGGCCAGCATTGCTGCTGCTGCTGCTGCTGAAGCTGCTACTGTTGCTGCTGTTTCTGCTGCTCCTGCCGCTGTCTGGTGGAATCTAATGGGATTATTGGGCACAAAAATCAGGGATGGAGTAGGATGAGAGATATGGGTGTTACACTGCTGGGCAGACCTTACCAATCCCCACCCTTCCTCTTCATTCTTCTCTCTGCCTCAGTCACGTGATAGATGCACTTAGCTTCAGCCCAGTGTCAGAAGGGCTAGTGGAATACAGTCACTGATTTTTCTTTCCAAACTTACAAATATTGCACATCACCAATGCTCAGCTATTACAGCTAGTATGTGCTATCATCAGCATGTGTTTCTGGCAGGGAATCCAGGGGAAGCTTTTGATCAATTTCCAGAAAGTCTAAACCAAGGAAGGCAGTTCTCCAGGAGGAACAGTCAGAGAGTGACCAGCAGAGGGCAGCAAGTTCGTGTCCTTCAGACCCAGAGCCTGCTTTGAGAACACCTTGGAAGGCTCAGGTGGCCTTTGCCAATCCTCATAGCACCCTCTGAAGATCTCCAACAACAGCAATTGTGTCCCCATGTGAATTGCTGGTTTATCCATCGATATGTAGTGTGTACTGTACACAAGTCATAGGGAACATTGTGTGAATGTGGTGGTCACCACCCACCTGAGAATGGCACTTAAAAGGACAATGACCCTGCAAGCAGCCACACTGTGACTGTGTATATTCTGCCCTTCAGCAGTAATCCCTGCAAGTAGCCGCTTTGGCTGGTTGGAGCCATTTTCTCAGGGCTGTTTTACCTACTGTAACTGTTTATAATGAGAGCTTCTGTGTGAACTACAGAAATATCCAAATGACTTTAGGATAACCTGTGCCTACATTGGGGATGTTTGTGAACCTGATAGTTTTTCAGATGGAATAGATGAAGAGATGAAGGAGAGTGAGGCCAGAAGATGCTCATGGTGACATATCAGTAGCAAGTTAAAGGAGGATGAGTGTCAGATCCCAAAGTGAATTACAGCATTTCTAGTGATGAAAGACCTTTAGCACGGGAGACTGCAGCTCCTGCCTCTGGGTTCCTCAAGAGAAGACCAACACCCAATGAACTCTTCCCTTTTCAATTTGCAGATGCATTCTATCCAACTGAACAAACCACAGTAGGTAAGTTGTGGTAGGTTGTATCCCTGTGGCCTATTGTCCCCAGAATCCCCAGGCTCACCTCTGATCCAGAAGATGGGCAGAAGGAAGAGCATGTGGAGACCTTAGTTCCCAGGGGAATTTCCCAATAAGGTCAGGCCTATATGGGCATATTTGCCATAAATTATGACCCCGAGTTGTGGAGGTTTTGGAGGAACAGCCAGAGGAGGTTTCTTGAAGGGTCACCAAGGAGGTCTTGTTGGTAGAGATCCCGTTGACCACTCTCAGTGCCCTGAGGTCCCCATGGTTCATCCACACCTTGGCCAGTCCAGGGAGCAGAGTCTCTGACTTCAGTGCATGAAAAGGAAATCAAAACTCAGCTTAGCCAATATCATTTCCTTTCACCTGAGGCCTTATAAAGCTACTCTGGATGACTGAATCTCCAACATGGGAGATTATAGAACCTGTTTCATCTCTTTGAGTTCCTGCAATGAGCGGTGTTGGTGGCACATCAGTATAGGTTAGACTCTGATGGCCTGGGCTTTGGGAAATAAAAACTCTTTCTTTTCTCCTTGGCATTTTTGATCCTAGGACATAGCAGGAACTGTTTCCATAGCAGTGCCTCTGGTCAGCACAGAGTTTGTCGGGCATCCAATTGGCCCAATGTCAGGCATCACTTTTCCTTAGGCATGTGAGCTGTCCCAAGGATGAGGCTGGCATTCCTCTCACTAAAGCCATATTCCTTGCCATGATTCCACCCTGTTTATATCAGGAGCTGCTGTGAGAGGAGAGGTCAGTCCTTTCTATATTCTGAGACCTTTAAGGTTAAGCAGAAGCTGTTTGCTTGCTGCCAGGGGGTTAATGTCTAGATATCATCACTCCAATCCCCAGCACCAAGTCCAGTCTTGAAGGCACTCTGTCTGAGAGCTAGGGCTCCTTTAAAGTAATTTAAACATATTGAAATTTGTGTCTCATTTAAATCGGACATATTAGAATAATTTCTGAAACATTAAAAAATAATGAGCACAGTCAAGCACACACAAACACAGCCACACACACATACACATTACAACACAACCACACACAACACATACAACCACACATACAACCACACATACAAAACACACATACTCACACGCATCTATGCATGTAAGCACAAATACAATATTCTACCACTCACGATGCTGAGCTAGTAGGATGTTGACTGTCAGTCCTGCCTAGGGTATATGCAGAGATACTGAACCAAAAAAGCATTCGTATGCAAAGATGAAGCAAAACAGGCTTTCCACACATATGATAGTCACTACTATATTGGTTTACCAGCCAGTTTAATTAGAAAAGAATTAAATACATATGTTTGTGTGAGAAACATCTTTGTCGTGCTTCCCTAGAGCTCAGTGCAAGTCCTATGTGGGCAAGTTAGAGCTGGGGTCTATGGGTTAAGACTTTCTATAAAAATACCCTTTTAGACTTGGAGAACTCAAGACTACATAGATTCCTCACTAGTGTCAATTCACACAGCTTTACCCAGTACAGACCCCGAATCACATCCCATCAGCAGGTTGACTGCCCTTGCATGTCTTGTTTTCTGTCAGTGGAGACTTAACATCATGTTTCTCATTTTTCTTCCTCATCTGTATATGGACGTGCAGAGACAACTTCAGTTCCTGGTTACATACCAATAGGTAAGAAAATATTTTATAAATCTCTCACTGTAGGTCATGATGCCGATTTTATTCACAGCATTGACTTCCTTGTAACACTTAAGGGCATAAGGGTGGTGGGTGTGTTCTGTGAAGACTTAGAGGAGTTGGGGATGCCTCCTTGTCCTGAGGACTTCCCTCTGCTGGGAACCCTGTCACTGTATTTCTCTGCCTGTGGATGGTCAGTCAGCATACTTTCACTGGGCATTTCCCTCTTTCTGTGTGTAGAAGTCAGTACTGGAGTGGGTTCCAAAACTCCCCGGTCTCTACATTTAGTATTATGTCAGAAGAGACTCTGGGGTTAAAGAGATTAATATAGGACAACCTTCCAGAGAGGTTGGGTGACAACATGAGAGTGATGACCTTTTTTGAGATGCCATTTCGATTCACTTCAAATGGGTGCCCAGTTGAGAAATCAGTGTCTTAGTGAAAACTGGGTGCAGATATTTGTCTTGTTTAAACATGTTAGGTTGAACCTTGATTTTAATGAAAAGTTCACATCAGTGGTCTTAGTGACCAGAAGTAACAAAGCTTGGGGTCCTCTAGTGTGGTCTCATTGCAGACAGAGAGTGAGGTGGTGGAGGCAGTCACGTGATCTGTGACAGTGGGTGATCAGCAGCTCCTTCATGTTTATAATTTTGCATTTGTTCTGAATGCAGTTCTGATGTAAACTCTCCATATTTTGTATGTAAGCAGGTGTCAGAGCCTTTGCGAGGGACCATGAACATTTGTTGTTGCAGGAAGATAGCATTCTGCCCCTTTGTTTTTTCATAGATTAACCTACTCTGCCTTCTCCTTTACTGCAGTCTGGTGTGGTCAGGAAGTAGATGAATGTGTGCATTTGCAATGTGTGTGAGAGGACTTGGGAGGGCTCTGCACCCTCTCTCTCCTCGAAACACACTGATTATACAGTGCAGAAAACTCCAAGGCCTCAGGTTCAAGGTAGAGTAGGTATCTTGTCACCATGAAAGGCAGATTCAACCCATGCCAACACAGTTTGCAGAAACCTAGGCATCCTGGTGACAAACACTGCCCTCATGTCTAGGACAGAAGTAGAGGGCATTGGAGTGAAGGTTCACAGGCAAAGTGAGATGGTTAAAGTCTTTACAGGACAGCGTGGCCAGGATGCAGCAGCAGGAGGTGTTCATATGCCATATTGCTTTAAAGTTCACAAGTGAGCAGCCACAAAGTGTCCAAGTTCCATCATCCACACAGGACCAACAATGCAGAAACCACCATGTCTTTCCAGGAACAGAATCTGGTTTGGCTGTGAGGCTGGTGAATGGAGGAGACAGGTGTCAGGGTCGAGTGGAGATCCTTTACCAGGGTTCCTGGGGCACTGTGTGTGATGACAGCTGGGACATCAATGATGCCAACGTGGTGTGCAGGCAGCTGGGCTGTGGCTGGGCTGTGTCTGCCCCAGGAAATGCCTACTTTGGACAAGGCTCAGGGCCCATTGTCCTGGATGACGTGGCCTGTGTTGGACATGAGAACTATCTGTGGAGCTGCTCCCACCCAGGCTGGCTCTCTCATAACTGTGTACACCAGGAGGATGCTGGAGTCATCTGTTCAGGTAAGACCCAGTGATCATTATATCTGCCCTAGAGCAAAGTGGACAGGTCACTATGAATGCTGTCAGAACTTCACTGGCCTATTCATTGATCCTTGTAAGGATTTGTGAATATCCAGGACAATGCCCTTCTCAGTCATGGTCCTGCACAAGGCTCTCAGTCTCTAGTGATTCTAGGGTTTATGTGAGAGAGGTAAGCCATGGAAAAACAATGTAAAGTCCCAAACTTGAGAAAGGACCAGGGTCAGCGTACATGTGCTCTTGCAAAGGGTAATCCAGCTTTGGTTTGGAGTATTGGAATCCTGTTTCTATTTTGAATTTAGACTATCAGAAGGGCAAAGCTGTATTGCATAGTGAGCTGAGCAAATTCACTCTTCTTTTTTCACAGCATTCCCCAGAATCCTCCTCCGAATGTCCTGCAGAAGGACTCTTCTGGGGAAGCTATAGTAACTCCTCAGTCCCTCAGGCTCTGCCGAGTTCTGGCTTCTCACAGATTCTGCTTCAATAGCTCAATCATGATAACACTCTGGGAATGTTACTCCTGAATGTTGGGGCATGACCTGACAGGGAGGTTCTATGTAGTAAGTTCATGAGATAAATGGACAAGAAATATTTGGACATGGATGTAGCAGGGAGGTTTGCTAGAGTCCTACAGAATCCTTTAACCATGAGGGTGGATCTTTCAACTTTCAACAGGTCAAGGCTGAGTGTGCTGTTGGCTTATTACCGACACACTAACAGAACCCTGTTTTCCTGTCATGTCTGCAGGTGGTCATAACTTTCTTACTTGCTATTAGTAAACTGCAGAAAAGCAGGTCCCCCTGGGGCATGCAGGACATGGTAGAATATCATGAGTAACTGTATTATTCATGGTCAGTTCTGGCATCAACCACCCTGTAACATCAGCCTCAGCTACATCTGTAGAAACGCTGAGTGTGTCTTCCCTGGGTTTCCAGGTGAACTTCTAGGGCCTTTCTATCCAGTGTCCTTCTATTTCTCACAGATGTCTGTGCCTCACTCTGCTCGGTTCACTGTCCACAGCTTGGAGCCCCCTCTTCTCCTGTTCATTGCAGGGTCATGCTTTTCCTTCTGACACTAGGGCCTTATTGATAAGACACAAAGTCCTCATCTCTCTAAGTTTTCACCAAATATATCACCTGGGCCATAAGCTTTGCTCTTTGCACATTCATGGATGACATGACCTCTCTAGAATATTTTATGAACACACCACTGGGCATCATAGACCCCCCTGCTGCATGCTATTCAAAATGGATGGCCCGAGTATTTGCATGGTGCTAACCCCAAGTCGTCAGGCTGTCACCTCAGAGTGCCACACTGTCTCCTGGTGCTCTTTGTGTATCTTCCTTTGCATAGAGACATCTGAATGCTTCAGTTCCTACATGTTCTTTCCTGTTTTCTACATTGATCATCTTACTGATATATAAGTGTATATGTATACATATAAGTATATGTTCATGTATAACAGAAAGCAGACTGCTGACATTGAGCTACTACTTCTGTGGCGTCATTTTCAAATGTTGGGGTTACCACTCTAATCCCTGGTGCCCAGTATCCTTCCTGGTTTCAGTTCTTCGCCTTATCATACAATGTACTGCACTTCACTCAGACTACAATACTGTGCCTGCCACATTCCCCATTCCAACAGCGCTCACCTGCAGACACGGTCAGGTCACTGCAGATGCTGTGGTGTCCTGGAGCAGGTCTCCTTTGACCTGTCTTTTACCAGACTCCACTTGGTTTGTTCTAACTCTTCTTTCTAATGATCAGGACACTGTACTTTTTAGATCTTCACATACATAGAGACACATAAATGGACAGAAAAACCATACACATATATTCTCACATACAAATATATGCATCATAAACAGAAACAGCACAGATAACACAGATGTACATTGTTATATGCAAAACACCCCATGCACACACACAAAACACACATAGATGCAGAGACACACACAATCCCAGAAGAAGAAACAGAGACAGTTGTGGACACTGACACACAGGCACACACATGTATACTCTATGTCATTGGGTGTCCATGCATATTCTCCCAGAACATCTCCATTAGCACCTGTCCTTTTTTTCGAAACTCTCTATGGATGCCTTCAGGGGCCTAGATATGCTGGATTCTCTGCAGGGCTGGGAGCAGTCATTGCTCCTTTCGTTTCTAGCTTGGTACATGTACCAAGAGCCTAACAGGGTGCCTGATCCACAAGAGTGTTCTGCAGCTTGCAGGATGGAGGATGGAACTCTGAGCAGTCTATCCTCATGGCTCTGGAGAGCCACCCTGCTGATTTCACAGTTTATGCATATACATAAACACATATTCATACACACACACACACACACACACACACACACACACACACACACACACGCTAAACCAGCAACATTAACCACATCCTCACCATTCCTGAGCAACCATCTCTCAGTTTCCAAAGGAAATGGGTTCCAAGCATTTCTTTGTTTCTTCCCAAAACATCTGACACTCAAGTCTTTTATTAGTTGGTGTGTGACCCACAGACAACTTCTTTTTTTTTTTTTTCATTTACATTTCACATGTTATCCAGAAATTTTCCCTTACCCTCCCGCGTCCACGCCCTGCTCCCCTACCCACCCCCTCCCACATAATGGCCCTGGCCTTCCCCTGTTCTGGGGCATATAGAGTCTGTATGACCAAGGGACCTCTCCTCCCAATGATGGCCAACTAGGCCATCTTCTTCCGTATATGCAGCTAGAGACATGAGCGCAGGGGGAACTAGTTAGTTCATGTTATTCTTCCACCTAGAGGGTTGAAGACCCCTTCCGCTCCTTGGGTACTTTCTCTAGCTCCTACCCTGGGAGTCCTGTGTTCCAGCATATGCTATAGTGTTTATTTTGGTGNACTTGACCTTCGTACAGGGAGATAAGAATGGGTCAATTCCCAGTCTTCTACATGATAACCACCAGTTGTGCCAGCACCATTTGTTGAAAAGGCTGTCCTTTCTCCACTGGATAGTTTTAGCTCCCTTGTCAAAGATCAGGTGACCATAGGTGTGTGGATTCATTTCTGGGTCTTCGATCCTATTCCATTGATCTACCTGCACAGACAACTTCTTGTGTCCTTCCAGTCATCCCAGATCTAGTCCCTCATAGAATATCAGCCTTGTGTGACTCAGTGCTATACCACATCGCTCATGTGAGGACGGCAAAGAAAAAGGTTTTCATGCTCAGAATACAGAGGCAGGCTGTTTTCCTTCATAATTTTGATTCAATCCCAGTGTAATTTGTGAAGGAGCCCATGGTCCAAAGGCCCTGACTTCAATATTACTAAGACTATCTTGCTCTTTTGACCAATCAAAAAGGGACCTAGAAAGTTGAGTTGGGTTCTTGGGGTGTAGCCCACATAGGAGTGTTGTAAAAGCTACCACTTCAGAAAGGATTTTTGTCAGGATTCTTGTGGTGAAACACACACAGTGAATTTGCTTTTCCTTCCTTCACAGCTTCTCAATCAAGCAGTCCCACACCTGGTAAGTTCATTGAAAATATGGACCTGTATCAATGTATAATTTTCCCCTATATTGTGAGCTGCTGATACACTACATGTCAATGAATTACACTAGTGTCTCATCGAGACGGTAAGGACAATAGAAACTCCTGCCAGCTATAGCATAAAGGGAAGCAATTACAGTTTTCAATTTTGTGTTACTTCAGCCTCAAATTTCATTATCTGAATAATCAAATACAATATCTGAATGCAGGTCTTGGATTCAGTCTTTCTGCAAGAAATTTTGACAAGGAGACTTGAAGCAGACTGAGGGATCTGTGGATGGCAGATGATATGTCATGATAACATGCCCTCTTTACACTCCAGCCTGTCCCAAGTCTAACCAGAATTTAATGTGAGCAAGGTTATAGCACTACTTGTTTTATATTGGTTTGTTCATTTATGTTTTTTTATTTTTTTGAGACCAACCTAGCCAAGGCTAACTTTGGACTTGCTGTTTCTGGCAAGTGTATCCTTGAACTCCTGATCTTCTTGCCTGTATTTCCAGGTTCTAGGATTGCAAGATTTTGCTACCATATCCAGCTGGTCTTTTTGTTTTTGTTTTTTATTTGTTTGTTTGTGTATTTTTGTTTTTGTTTTTTGAGACAGGGTTTCTCTATATATCCAAGGCTGTCCTGGAACTCACTTTGTAGACCAGGCTGACCTCAAATTCAGAAATCAGCCTGCCTCTGTCTCCAGACTGCTGGGATTAAAGGCATGTGCCACCACACCCAGCTCACCAGCTGTTTTTTTTTTTTTTTATCACATTGGACATGATGTGTACTTCACCTCCAGCCAAGATGTTTTTATCTCTTCTTACAAAAAAAAATCATGTTTATCAAGACCTTGGGCAGTGCACATACCCAAAGTTGAAACACTGATCCCACCCCAATTTCCCAGAAGCCATGGCTGTGCAGTGCAGTTGAGGCTAACTTTGCACCCTGTATGAGACCATCTTTCCACAGTGGATCCAATTCTAACCTGAGGTTTATTATTAATCTGAGGTTCTTTATTAAGGATGAGGTTCTTTATTGAGGAGGGACAAATAATGAGAAGGCCTTCTTTGCTCTTTTCTATGGCTTTGTGCTACTAGTGAAATTGGGGTTGAATCTTCTTCCTGTTGCTGTGATCACTCACTGGCCCTAAGCAACCTGGAGGAGGAAAGGTCTATTTGGCTTACAGGTCACTATCCATCACTGAGTGAAGCCAGGATAGGACCTGGAGGCAGGAACTGAAGCAGAGGCCATAGAGGAGCCCTGTTTGCTGGCTTCCTGACACATATTTAGCCAGTGTTCCTATACAGCACAGGCTTACCTGCACAAATATATAGGGCTCACCTTGTCCTTACAATTATCAATCAAAGCAATCCATACAGACAACTCCATAGGCCATTCTGATCAGGGCAATTCACAGATTGGGAGTCCTTTACATGACTTAGCTGGAGCTCTGTTGACAGTGGAGATAACTAGGACAGATGGCCAGCATTGCTGCTGTTGCTGAAGCTGCTACCGTTGCTGCTGCTTCTGCTGCTCCTGCTGCTGTCTCGTGGAATCTAATGGCATTGTTGGGCACAAAAATCAGGGATGGAGTAGGATGAGAGACATGGTGTCACACTGCTGGGCAGACCCTACCAATCCCCACCCTTCTTCTTCATTCTTCCCTCTGCCTCAGTCATGTGATAGATGAACTTAGCTTCAGCCCCGTGTCAGAAGGGCTAGTGGAATACAGTCACTGATTCTTCCTTCAAAATTACAAATATTGCATATCATAAATGCTCAGCTATTACAACTAGTATGTGCTATCATCAGCATGTGTTTCTGGCAGGGAATCCAGGGGAAACTTTTGACCAACTTCCAGAAAGCGCTAAACCAAGGCAGGCAGTTCTCCAGGAGGAACAGTCAGAGAGTGACCAGCAGAGGGCAGCAAGTTCTTCAGACCCAGAGCCTTCTTTGGGAACACCTTGGAAGGTTCAGGTGGCCTTTGCCAATCCCCATAGCACCCTCTGAAGATCTCCAACAACAGCATCTGTCCTAGCTCCTCATCTTGCATTCACTCCAACCTCTTACTCTCAGATCACAGAGTTCTCACAACCACAAAGGAGCCACCGAAGGGTACATCCAGGATTGTCTCCTGCTGTCAGGGTGCTGAACATGTTCTTTACTGCTACCACACAGCTGCTGTCTGTTTCCTCTCACAACACAGCACAGATTCAACTGTGAGAGACTTAGGGCCAGAACTCCATGGAGAAGTATGCAGCTGTTGCCTGCCCAGTCATGTGCATCCTTACAGTGGGAGAGCAGGCTGGAGGGCTAGAGAGAAGACTTCTGTTAGATGGACTCGATTGTACCCTTGACCCTGATGAAGATGGAGTGGATGCAGAAGCACCCTTTGTGTGTGTGTGTGTGTGTGTGTATTCCCATGTAGATTGCCAGCTTAACCATTGATAGGCAGCATGTACTGTTAACATGTCACAGAAAACATAGTGTGATTGTGGTGATCACACCCCAGCTGACAATAGTAGAAGGGTCATGGTCCTGACAGTAACACAGTGTGACTGTGTTTATTCTTTCCTTCTGGAGTAATCACTGGAAGTTGTCTCTTTTGCTAGTCAGAGCCACTTTCTCAGAACCATTTTAGTGATGGCAGAGGTTCTGTTTGAACTACAGAAACATAATGACTTTTGGATACTTTGAGTCTATATTGAGGCAGTTGGTGAACCATTCTGTTTTTTTGGGGGGTGGAGTAGGGTGGGGAGGTGGAAAAGAAGCAAATATGAAAAAGAGTGAGGCCAGATGATGCTCATGGTGACATATCAGTAGCAAGTTAAAGGAGGATCAGTGTCAGATCCCACAGTGAATTACAGCATTTCTAGTAATGAAAGACCTTTAGCACGGGAGACTGCAGCTCTGCCTCTGGGTTCCTCAAGGAAGGACCAACATCCTATGAACTCTTCCTTTCTCATTTTGCAGATGCATTCTATCCAATTGAACAAACCACAGTAGGTAAGTTGTGCTATGTTGTATCCCTGTGGCCTATTGTCCCCAGAACCCCCAGGCTCACCTCTGATCCAGAAGATGGGCAGAAGGAAGAGCATGTGGAGTCCTTAGTTCCCAGGGGAATTTCCCAATAAGGTCAGGCCTATATGGGCATATATGCCATAGATTATGGCCCCGAATTGTGGAGTTTGGGGAGGATCAGCCAGAAGAGGCACTTTCAAGGGTCACCAAGGAGGTTTGGTTGGAAGGAATTCTATTGTCCATTCTCAGTGCCCTGAGGTCCCAATGTTTCACCCATACCTTGGCCAGTCCAGAGAGCAAGCCTCAGGCTTCAGTGTCTGGAGAGGATATCAAAAGTCTGCTTAGCCAATGTCTTTTTCATTACCCTTTGTCTGGGGCCTCATAAAGCTATTGTGGATGCCTGGACCCCCATCCTGGGACATAACAGATCCTGTTCCATCTCTCTGAGTTCCACCAATGAAAGGAATTGTTGACACATCAGTATAGTTTAGACTCTGATGGCCTGGGAAAGAAAAGCCCTTTCTTTTCTCCTTGGCATTTTTGATCCTAGGACACAGCAGGAACTGTTTCCATAGCAGTGCCTCTGGTCAGCACAGAGTTTGTAGGGAATCCAATTGATCCAGTCTCAGGGATCACTTTTCCTTAGTCATTTGAGGAGTCCCAAGTATGAGACTGACTTTACTCTCGCTAAAGCCATATTCCTTCCCACTATTCTACCCTGTTTATATCAGGAGCTGCTGTGAGAGGAGAGGTCAATCCTTTCTATATCCTGAGACCTTTGAAGGTTACACACTACATAGATTTCTCACTCCTGTTGATTCACACAGCATTACCCAGAACAGACCCCGAATCACATCCTGTCAGCAGGTTGACTGCACTTACATGTCTTGTTTTCTGTCAATGGAGACTTAACATCATGTTTCTCATTTTTCTTCCTCTTCTGTATATGGACATACAGAGCAGACAACTGCTCCTGATTACACACCAATAGGTAAGAAAAGATTTTATAAATCTCTCACTGTAGGTCATGATGCTAATTTTATTCACAGCATTGACTTCCTTGTAACACCTAAGGGCATAAGGGTGGTGGGTGTGTTCTGTGAAGACTTAGAGGAGTTGGGAATGCCTCCTGGTTCTGAGGACTTCCCTCCTCTGGGAACCCTGTCACTGTCTGTATTCCTCTGCCTGTAGAGGATCAGTCAGCAAGCTGTCGCTGGGCATTTCCTTCTCCCTGTGTGTAGAAGTCAGTATTGGAGTGGATTCCAAAACTTCCCAGTCTCTACATTTAGTATTATGTCAGAAGAGACTCTGGGGTTAGAGTGATTAATAACCTTCCAGAGAGGTTGGGTGACAACATGAGACTGGTGACCTTTTTTGAGATGCCATTCTGATTCACTTCAAATGGGTGCCCAGTTGAGAAATCTGTGTCTTAGTGCAAACTGGGTGTAGACATTTGTCTTGTTTAAACATGTTAGTTTGAATCTCCATTTTAATGAAAAGTTCACATCAGTGGTCTTAGTGACCAAGAGTGACAAAGCTTGGGGTCCTCTAGTGTGGTCTCATTGCAGACAGAGAGTGAGGTGGTGGAGGCAGTCATGTGACCTGAGAGAGTCAGGGACCAGCAGCTCCTTCATGTTTATAATTTTGCATTTGTTTTGAATCCAGTTCTGATGTAAATTCTCCAGCCTTTGCAAGGGACCATGAACTTTTGTTGTTGCAGGAAGCTATCATTCTGCCCCTTTGGTTTTTCATAGAATAACCTAATCTGCTTTCTCCTTTACTGCTGGCTGGTGTGGTCAGGATGGAGATGAATGTGCGCATTTGCAATGTGTGTGTGAGGAGTTGGTAGGGCTCTGCACCCTCTCTCTCCTCAAAACACACTTGATTATACAGTGCAGAACACTCTAACGCCTTAGGTTCAAGGTAGAGTAGGTATCTTGTCACCATGCAGGGCAGATTCAACCCATGCCAACACAGTTTGCAGAAACCTAGGCATCATGGTGACAAACACTGCCTTCATGTCTAGGACAGAAGTAGAGGGCATTGGAATGAAGGTTCACAGGCAAAGTGAGATGGTTAAAGTCTTTACAGGACAGCGTGGCCAGGATGCAGCAGCAGGAGATGTTCATATCCCATATTGCTTTAAAGTTCACAAGTGAGCGGCCACGAAGTGTCCAAGCTCCATCATCCACACAGTACCAATAATGCAGAAACCACCATGTCTTTCCAGGAACAGAATCTGGTTTGGCCTTGAGGCTGGTGAATGGAGGACACAGGTGTCGGGGTCGAGTGGAGATCCTTTACCAGGGTTCCTGGGGCACTGTGTGTGATGACAGCTGGGACACCAAGGATGCTAATGTCGTGTGCAGGCAGCTTGGCTGTGGCTGGGCTGTGTCTGCCCCAGGAAGTGCCCACTTTGGACAGGGCTCTGGGTCTATTGTTCTGGATGATGTGGCCTGTACAGGACACGAGGCCTATCTGTGGAGCTGCTCACACCGAGGCTGGCTCTCTCATAACTGTGGACACCATGAGGATGCTGGAGTCATCTGTTCAGGTATAACCCCAAAGCTATCAGACATTGTCTTCAAGATTGGGCTTTTAGAGGTCACTGAATTCTGTTCTCAGTGCTCTATTTGGGCTTCATCAATAGTGGGACTCATTGTGCATTGTTGAGTTTTTCTCAGAGAACTGTCCAAAACTTTCACAGCTGTCTTGGAACTCTAGAGTTCCTTGGTGCAGAGCTAGGTCCCCAGCTTGAAGAAACACTGCTGTCTTCACATGTTCCCTCCTGTAAGCTGTCCCATAGTATCTGAAAGTTCCTAGGTACTGGTTTTAAGATTTAGCATCCAGCAACTCATATGTAAAAACTATAATCCATTATTTTACCTGAGGAATTTCCATTTGACTCTACTTCCTGTGGACCCTGACATCAGTCACAGAGATAGAGCCTTTGCAGGACACATGTGTTGCAGTTCTCCACTTTCTTTTATTTCGTAGTCATTTGCTATTATCCATAATCATCTTAGGTTAGCACAGTAGCTAATCTAAAGTCAATGACTCATTGACTAACAGAGGTAGAAATCCGGATGACAGAGCAGGGTATAGGCTTTGCAGGATGGTGATATACTTTGTGCTCATGAACCAGCCATATTGGAGCAGTGAAGCAAGGAAGACCATATATTTTCAACAGTATCCTCCTAACATGAGGGTAGTCAGTGGGTCTTTAGAAGCTTATCACTGAGACTAATTTTGGATGATTACCTCCATGGTCACACAAAGAGGTTAGTAGCCATTACTTTCTTACTTCAGATAATGACTTATTGGTGCTCAGGTCCCAGCTTCGGCTGTGGGGTGCAGTGTGGATTTCTGTGAGTGTATCTAAGTTTCTGGGTACTCTGGTTATATGAAGAGCATCAGCTCTCTGTGAAAAAACACCAACTCTGCCCCCCCCCATGTTAGTCTAGGTGGGTCTTGATCTCTGTGTCTAATCTATCTTCTTTATCACAGATGCCCAAACCCAGAACACAGTCAGGCCAGGTGAGTCTCAGCATCTTTATATGGAAGATCTCTGTTCTTGGGAATCCCATTTTGGGATACATACTCTTTTCTTGCCACTTTTGTATTCAGGAGGCACTTTCTGATCCCAAACCCAAGTTTGCATCAAATATTTGGTAGAGTAGTGGTTGAGACACTTGCAACTGAAATAAAAACTCACCCATGCAAGGAGCTTTGGCCCTTTTATATTCAAGATCTGCCTGCAAATCAATGTGGACATTCTTTGAACTTCTGAAATCATCAGCATTATCCAAGTCACTCTCTTCTATTTCTGCAAAACCCGTACTGCTTCATGGTAACCTCCCCACCAATCCCATATGTACTGCGTGGTCGCCTCCCTATGCGAGATGGATCCAGAGGCGAGGAATGTTTTGTGATTCTAGTTGTTAGGAAAGCCAATTCTTCTATGTCCTACACTCTGTTGCCTTTGGCCTCTTTCTCCACTCTTTATCTATCTAAATCTGGGACATGGTGTCACATGTACCTGTCCCATATTTGGGTCCCCAGATGGACAGACAGAGCTTCTTAGAGAAAAGAATCTCTCAGAGAGAGGTGGCAGAACATGCTGATGTCCTTTGGGCTTTGTTCTTTGCATGAGTATCTGGGTTGGACCCCTGTGCATAAGTCACATGTGCTGCTCTTGAATGGATTCTGAATTGTGTGGAGAACACTTTTTTTTGTGTGTGTCCATTTGTCTTCTAATCTTACATTCTGTTGCCATTTTCAGATCTGTGGCATACTAGTACCCCAGAAACTACAACAGGTAATGAGTCTTCTTATGGTGGGTGGGCTACCTGCACATCGCAGGTTGAAACCTTGACTGGCTAATAAGAGATTAAGATGAAGGAGTTGCTTGCCTTGCTTAGGATCCTTTGTGTTTAGTCATATAGAAAGGAGTTTCACAGGCTGCCGATAGGTTGTTGGTAGAGATCCCTATTCTGTTCACAGCCACACCAACATCGACAGAGTGGGTAGGACTCGTTCATATTCATTCTGCCCCGGGACCTTCAGCATTCTCCATAAACTACCAAGGCAGCATCTGTTGAGCCCACGTCACCTTCTGCTTGTGTTAGTAGAATCAGTCTTGCAGAACTTAGTCAGTTTTGCTAAGCTTCACTTTTCTGTGAAATCATTTGCTATGGTGGTCCTTTCCTATGACATTTTTTTTCTGGAAAGCATCATCTTTGCAAGAGTCATGTGATATGGGGCAGCAGAGACTGTTCTTGTCATGCTTCTAAAGTCTAGATGGCATGATTCTTTTTACCAACCAACTGTCATTCAGGACAATGCTGTCATTGCCCTAGGGCCCAGGGTCACCTCACTGGCACTATGATGGAAACATGACAGCATGGTCTGTACCACCACGTGCCCTCGAGAAAAGACTCTCTGCTTCTCAGGCACAGTGCTTCAGTGTCCAATGTTTCCATCTTGCTAGCACCGGGATCTTGACTACACTTTGATGTATAGGCCTTCTTTCTTTTCTTTTTCTTTTTTTTTTTTCTGATCAAAGCCCGCGAGTTTACTAAGAGACTGTGCTTATAAAGAGGGACTGTGCTTATAAAGAGGGGAGGCCCATGCCCTGCCAATCCATTCTTGGTGCCTGGAGCCAGCCTGTAGGTGATATGCAGGATGCCTCTCCGGAATGTCTCAAGGGTCTCTCAGCAGGTAGCAGTATTTTGGAGAAGTGCAGCAGTAGTTGACATAACAATATGCCGGGTGTGATGGCGCACGCCTTTAATCCCAGCACTCGGGAGGCTAGAGGCCGGTGGATTTCTGAGTTCGAGGCCAGCCTGGTGTACAAAGTGAGTTCCAGGACAGCCAGGGCTACACAGAGAAACCCTGTCTCAAAAAGTAAAAACAAAACAAACAAACAAACAAACAATAGAGTCATCTAAGTTGGAAGGCTACATCCCAGGTGGTCTCATACTCAGTGGCAGCAAAGTCTGAATTAGCCTGCTTCAAGGCTGAGGGAGGATACAATTCCTCCCTAAATATATAATAAAAATTAGCTGGACTGGTGCATAAAATTTATTTATGCTCCATAGTCCTGCCAGGGAGTTATGGTGGCTGGCAGCCCTGCCTGGCTTAGGGACTCAGATTTTCCCAAACTATTCTTAACCATCAAGGAGAATATATGCAGCTTGTTTGTGTTTATTTTGCACAAACATGGCTCTGTGGTGTATTGTTAATAAACTATGTAGGCCTTCCTTCTAATCTAGCTTTGTTTTCTCTCCAGATCTGTTGACTACAACTCCTTACTTTGGTAAGTTTGGGCTGAGACCAAAGCATAGCTTTCAGCATTTCAACCAAGAGGTTGGGGGAAGACAGGGATTCTGGAATCTTCTTGAAGTCTTTGCTGGAGCACAGCTCAAAAAGACAAGGAGAAGGAATGGAATTAGAAAGAGGGCCTATCTTCCCTGTGTACATCCACAGTGATACACTCTCTCCACAAAAATCCATCTCCTACTTACTCAATTCCAGAATTAACGAATAGGTTTAGAAAGAGCTCTCAGAATGCAATCATGGAGTTGGACTCATGAGTGGGACACAAAATCTTCAATATGAGCCCTCGGTGGACATTTCCTATCCCATTCAGAACACCATGGCATTGCTATAACAGCAAGGTTTGGGATGTTGTAAGTCAGAAAAGCAGAAATAGGTACAGAGTCTAGACATTCTCTCTATTCATCAGAGACAGTGACACCCATATTTGCAAACACAGGCACACCCTGAAATAACCCCTGGGATAGGTGTCAATTACACCTGGATACTTTGTGTCCAGGTAGCAGAGAATCTGCACCACTGGGCTAAAAGATTGGTACCCACAATCATCTGCCAGCCAGTGGGTTAAAGAGACTCAACGAAAGATTTTCCCCACAATCATACAGGACACCTTACTGTGGCTTTGATGGAACTTTCCTAAGGACGGCCATTTTCCATCCACCCATCCACTGAACAACCTGCACCTACTCCCACAAAGAAAAGCCATGAGGAGTGGATCCAGCATGTTCTCAGAATATGACCAGGGCTAGGAATTGCTTGTGTCAATTCCTGTCTCTGGTTCTGCGTTAGAGAACCCTAAGCACAAATTCCCTCCCTGGGCCTTGATGTAGGTGTATGTTTGCACAGGTATTCAAGTACTGGGGTGGAGTCTGTGCTCATGGCTATAAATCCCTCCAGATCTGTGTCTCATGGGCAGCATGGGGAGAGATATCCTAAGAGACCTGAATGTTCTATTTTAAGGACTTGATCTGGACATGGGGTAGTCACCCATAATTCACTGGGCAGACACAAACTACAGGACCAATCCAGTCAACAAATGTAGACACACACATCTTCTTGTGAGGTGGGAATAGAATGTGGGTACTTAATGACCCCATGAGTAGTATCTTCATGGCAGTGAGTATGGCCACACCCTTGCTCTGAGGCAGCAGATGAGTATAACTCAGTCTGTTATGCTCAGCATCATGCACAAAGGACCAGGGCAGGCAACTTCTCTTCAAGACTCTGACATGACTTCTTTTTTTTCACAGTTCCTTCAACCATAGCTGGTAAATCTTAACTTCCTTCAACTTCTCTAATCCTCTCCATACCTACTCTGGTCACAGCCATAGCCAACAGCTCCAGAGTGGATGAAACTACAGTATTTTGTCTGCCCTAGGACCTTACCCACTCTCCATAAAGTACAAAGGCAGCATCTCTTGTGACAACCTCACTCTGCATAATTCAGTGGGATATGAGAGTTGCAGCACTTAATCCATTTGGCTAAACGTAACTTCCGTGAAACGATTTCCTCCAGATGCCCTTTCCTATGTAATTCGTTCTGAAAGAGTTGTATTTTACAAGAGTCATGAGATTTTGGGCAACAGAGACTGTTCCTGTCAGGTTGCTAAGGTATAGATGGCATGATTCTTTCCCAAGCAATTGTCATTTAGGACAAAGATACAGTGTCCCCGGGGTCAGGGCCACATCATTGTTACTATGAAGTATACATAAGAGCTCAGTCAGGGCCACCACATGCTCTCCAGGACAGGACTTTGTTACTCTCAGCCACAGTGCTTATATGCCCACGGTTTCCCATTTTCAACCATGGGTGCCTCCACAGAACCTTGGTGCACAGACCTTTCTCTAATCTAGCTTTGTTTTCCTCTGCAGATTGGTTTACAACTAATACTCCTGGTAAGTCTGGGAAGAAGTCAAACTTCTCTTTCAAGCCCTTCAAGTAAGAGTTGGAGGGATTTGGGAGTTCTAGGATCTTCTTGTAATCTGTGCTGGAGCAGAGCTCACAAAGACAAGAAACAAAGGCACTGAAAAGAGGGCTCATCTTTCCTGTGTCCATCTCCAGTGATCCCCTTGATCCACCCAATTCCATCTCCTATTTACTCAATCACAGATTTAATGAGTAGGCTTGGAAAGAGTTTGAAGAAGGATCTCATGGGGTTAGGATTCCAAGTTTTCAATATGAACCTATCCAACTCAGAATACCATAGCATACCAGAAGACATAGGCTTTGGATGCTCGGAGTCAGAGAACAGCAGAGCAGTGCTTCTTGTAGATTTTCTGTTCTCAAGAAAAAGTGACACTCTTAACAGCAAAGATATGCACACTTGACATAATCCCTTGGTGTCCAGATAGCAGAGACTCTGCACTACTAGTCTAAGAGATTGGTACCTACAGTCCAATGCTAGCCAGAGAGTCGAAGAAATGCTGGAAAGGTTTTCCTATGAGCACAGGGACAGAAGACTGTGGCTTTGGTAGTACTTTCCATTTTTGATCCACCCAACCATTGAACCACCTGAACTTACTCCCACAAAAAAGACACAAGGAGGGAGTCCTGCATGTCCTCAGAATGTCACCAAGTCTAGGTTATGTCCTGTCTGTTCATCACTTGGAATTTTGGTAACACCTGACTCTTGCCCCTGGTTGTATCCTGTGCAGTGTGTTCCAAGGTTCATCAGCATTTCCACACTTTTCTGTTTGCAGACTACAGCTGTGGAGGTTTCCTGACGCTACCCTCTGGGCAATTTTCCAGCCCATACTACCCATCAAGCTATCCTAACAATGCCAGATGCTCGTGGAAAATATTGGTCCCCGGCATGGACCATGTGACAGTGGTCTTCACAGATGTGCAGTAAGTGTGTATGTGTGTGTGTGTGTGTGTGTGTGTGTGTGTGTGCAGAGAAGTTGTTAAAGATAATTGTGCATTGCTTTGAAGTTCATGGAATGATAGTGAAGTTCTCATTTATAGTACAGGTTCCATTTTTGATGTGGAACAAGAGTCTCCCAGGAAGGATGTAATGGGTGCAAAAGCACAGGAATTTGAAAATACTCTGTCTTATAGTCCCAGATTGTCATGAATTTGCACGATGGTCATTGTGTGCCATGTTCTCAATACTCAGCCAGAATGAAGGGGCTGGAATGCCTGTTTGCATCACCTTGTTGATCAGCAAGTGACCAGAGAATGGGAACACACTTGGAGCCCTCACTTAGTGGGATGGAAGGGTGGTGGCCTAGGGAGTGACCTAGGGTCTTGGGTGCACATTGGGACAGTGATGCTCTTGAGGGTACCTATTTGTTGCAAAGCTTTCCCCATAGCTCCTTCTCAGTTCGTGAGGCACCAGGAGCAGGTCAGTGCATTTCCACTGAAGTGAGTAAGGTCCCAGCACTTATTAACTAAGCTGTGTTCCCAGGCCCTCTCTTGGTGTCTATAGTGGCTTTGCAAGTGTCTGCTGTAGAACTTCCTATACATTGTTTCAGTGTCCTTGTTAGGACAATACACGAGTGCACCTGAAGGGCATCTGGTTCTGTGTAGGAGGCTCCTCAGTCTGGTTCTTGTCAGCACACCACAGACAGTTACCAGCACACAGTAGTACCATTTTATGAAGACACCTCCCTCTCCAACCTTCCTTGCTCCTCCTGGTTATATAGTATTTTCTCATGGTTTCTTTGTAGGGTTTCTCCATGAACATGGAATTCAGTGTTGCTCTCAGTACATGAGAAACTTGAGGGTCACAGAGTTCCACTGACTTTTCTTGTGGCATATTTTATTTTGTTAGATTTTTATTTAGAGTGTGTGAGTGTTTTTTTGTGTAGATGTATGTCTCTGGACTGCATGTTTGCCTGGTCCCCACATGGGTCAGAAGAAGGTGGTTAATTCCCTGGATATAGAGGTAATCACAGTCATGAGCTTTGTTGTAGGTGCTGGGAATGGAACCTTTAGTTCTCTAGAACAACAGGCAGTGCACATAACCACTGAGTCATCTTTCTACCTCTTGCCTTGAGTGTACTTCTTTCCTTTTTATATTCACCAGTGATATTTATTTTATTCCAAAGATAATTGAGGACTCTGTGATGGAACCAATTAGAATGCCCTCGGGTGACCTTCCTTTGTTGATATAAAGGCTTTCAAGGAGAGGTATTATGGATTATGTATCTGTGAGATCCAAAGGTAGAATTTTAAAAGACATGCTGGGCATGGCGAGATAGATGAATTACCTTTCTATTCCAGGAGCCATCTAGTCTTCAAATGATATAGTTTGTCACTGTTATCAGGACAATGGCTCCTGAGATGCGAACTCCACATCACCTTCCAGACACAGAAAAGGAGACTATTTCTTCTCTGTCCTCAGGCTAGAAGGAGGCTGCAACTATGACTATATCCTGGTTTATGATGGCCATGAATACAATTCTTCTCTCATTGCTCGGGTGTGTGATGGGTTCAATGGATCTTACACCTCAACTGGAAACTTCATGTCTGTAGTCTTCATCACGGACGGCAGTGTGACGAGGAGAGGGTTCCAGGCTGACTACTACTCTAGTGTCAGCACAAGTAAGTTCCCTTGTGAGGATGAATGTCCACATGATTGGGGATGTCACAAGGAACTGTCTGAGCCTCAACATTTCTGAGTTTGTGACAAGGGCAATAGAGTGGTACTCTGGGTTTCCTGCTTCCTGAGAAAGACTGTGGCCAGTTAAGTATTGGTTCTCACTTGGGGAAAGAGAGGCTTGGGCCAGCACTTAATGATGGGATGTACAATGGCTCTCCTGTCATCACCAGACACTAAAAGTCTAAGGTGTTTATTCACAGGTAGTGAGAATGTCATGCCAGGCATGGCAGATGCCATCATGCTTGTATCTTTGTGACCTTTCCAAAGTGTGGGACACTGGCCATGCCCTTGTACCAAGTGCATTTGGCTTCTATCTGAAGGAGGGTAAATTATTAGATATGAAAATGGACAGAACACAGACTCAGAGGTTGAGTGTTTAGTCAGAGACGCCATGTAGACCTCAGAGTGTTATGTAGAAGGACTGAGGATTGATGTCCAAGGTCTTTTGTTCAGGAAAGAGGAAAAGGGTGGACATTGTCCTGAGCTAAAGACATGACTTGCTGCTGCTGCTGCTCCTGGCTGTGGAGTTGCTTTATTGCTCGTGAAAATGATTACTTGACAAAACATTTTGCTTGTGTCAATTTCTGTCCCTGGTTCCCCATCAGAGAAATGCTTAGCACAAGTTCATTCCCTGGGCCATGATTTAGGTGTGTGCCTCTGTATGGCCTTCCAGGTACTGAGGTTGAGTCTGTGCTCTTGGCTGTAAATCCATCCACATCTGTGCCTCATGGCCAGAGTAGCTGAAGATGTCCTTAGAGGCCTGAATGGTCTAATGTAAGGACTTGTACTTTATTTCTGGTAGTCATCCATAATTCAGTGGATAGACACAAACTATAGGATCCAACTTCTCAACAAGTGCTGACACAAACCTCTTTATGCAGTGGGAATAGTACACTCATTCTCAATGACCCAATGGGAAGCATCTTCCTGTATTGTATAAGGTCACACACTTGCAATGAGGCAGCAGTTGAGTACAACTCACTCTGCTGTGCTCAGTATCATGCAGAAAGGACCATGACAGGCAATTTCTCTTCAAGGTTCTGACATGGATTTCTTTTTTCTCACAGCTCCTCCAGTGCCAATGCCAACCATAGCTGGTGAGTCCTCACCTCCCGCAGCTCCTCTCTATCCTCTCCACACCTACTATGGCCACAGTCATGGCCATCAGCTCCAGAGTGGGTGGGACTCCAGTATTCTGTCTGTCCTAGGATCTTCTTTTCTCTCCATATAGTACAAAGGCAGCATGTGTTGTGACAACCTCACCCTCTGACTCAGTGGGATATGAGATTTGCAGCATTTAATCCATTTGACTATAAGTCACTTCTCGTGAAATGATTTCATCCAGATGGCCTTTTCTATGTACTTCATTCTGAAAGCATTGTATTTTGCAAGATTCATGAGATATTGGGTGACAGAGACTGTGCTCTGTTCCTGTCAGGTTGCTAAGGTATAGATGGCATGATTCTTTCCCAAGCAACTGACATTCAGGAAAAAGATGCAGTGTCCACAGGGTCAGGGACACATCGTTGTTAATATGAAGTACACATGAGAGCTCAGTCAGGGCCACCACATGCTCTCCAGGACAGGACTTTGTTACTCTCAGCCACAGTGTTTCTGTTTCCTACTAACAACCATGGGTGCCTAGATAGGATGTTGGTGCACAAACCTTTCTCTAATCTAGCTTTGTTTTCCTCTGCAGATTGGTGGACAACTACTTCTCCTGGTAAGTCTGGGGAGCAGCCAAACTTCTCTTTCAAGCCCTTCAAGTGAGAGTTGGAGGAATTTGGCGGTTCTAGGGTCTTCTTGTAATCTGTGCTGGCACACAGCTCACAAAGACAAGACACAAAGGCACTGACAAGAGGGCCTGTTTGGCCTGTTTGTCCTGTGTCCGTCTCCAGTGAACTACTCGATCCCCACAATTCCATTTCCTTTTTATTCGATCACAGATTTAATGAGTATGTTTGGAAAGAGCTTGCAGGAGGATCTCATGGTCTTGGGATTCCAGGTCTTCAATATGAACTTTTAGTGGCTACTGCCTATCCCATCTAGAATACCATAGCATACCAGAAGACATAGCCTTTGGATGCTCTGAGTCTGAACCGCAGAGCAGTGCTTCTTGTAGATTTTCTGTTCTCAAGCAAATGTGACACTCTTAACAGCAAAGATATGCACACTTGACATAACCCCTGGGATAGATGTTAATTATACCCAGACCCTTGGTGTCCAGGTAGCAGAGACTCTGCACTACTAGTCATCTGCTAGCCAGGGAGTCAAAGAAATTTAGGGACAGGTTTTTCTAAGAGCACGGGGGACAGAAGACTGCAGAATTGAAAGAACTTTCCATTTTTGATCCACCCATCCACTGATCCACCTGAACTTACTCACACAAAGGAAAAGCAAAAGGAAGGAATCCTGCATGTCCTCAGAATGTGACCAAGGCTAGGTGATCTCCTGTGTGGTTACTCCCTAGGAATTTTGGTCCGACCTGACTGTTCCACATGTTTGTAACCTGGGCAGTATGATCTAGCATTCATCAGCGTTTCCATACTTTTCTGTTTGCAGATGACAACTGTGGAGGTTTCCTGACCCTTCCCTCTGGGCAATTTTCGAGCCCACACTACCCTTCAAGCTATCCTAACAATGCCAGATGTTCATGGAAAATTTTGGTTCCAAATATGAACCGTGTGACAGTGGTCTTCACAGATGTGCAGTAAGTGTGTGTGTGTAGAGCAGATCTTACAGAGAATTGTGCGGTGCTTTGAAATTCATGAAATGATAGTCAAGTTGTCATTTACAGTAAAGTGCCATTTTTGATGTGAAACAAGAGTCTCTCAGGAAGGATGTAATAAGTGCAAAATCACAGGAATTTGAAAATACTCTGTCTTATAGTCCCAGATTGTCATGAATTTGCACTATGACCATGGGGTGCCATGTTCTCGATCCTCAGCCAGAATGAAGGGGCTGGAATGCCTGGTTGCATCCCCTTGTTGATCAGCAAGTCACCAGAGAATGGGAACACACTTGGAGCCCTCACTCAGTGGGATGGAAGGGTGGTGGCCTAGGGAGTGACCTAGGGTCTTGAGTGCACATTGGGACAGTGCTGCTAATGAGAATATATATTTGTTTCAAAGCTTTCCCCATAACTCCTCAGTCCATGAGGCACTAGGAGCAGGTTAGTGCATTTCCACTGAAGTGAGTAAGGTCCCAGCACTTATTAACTAAGCTGTGTTCCCAGGCCCTCTCTTGGTGTCTATAGTGGCTTTGCAAGTCTCTGCTGTAGAACTTCTTATACATCGTTTCAGTGTCCTTGTTAGGGGAATACAGGAGTGCACCGGAAGGGCATCTGGTTGTATGCAGGAGGCTCCTCAGTCTGGTTCTTGTCAGCACACCACTGACAGTTACCAGCACACAGTAGTACAATTTTATGAAGCCACCTCCCTCTCCAACCTTCTCAGCTCCTCCTGGTTATATACTATTTTGTCATGGATTCTTTGTAGTGTTTCTCAGTGTTGCACTCAGTAGATGAGAAACTTGAGGGTCAAAGTGTTCAAGTGACTTTTCTTGTGGCAATTATTTTGTTAGATTTTTATTTAAGCTGTGTGAGTGTTTTGTGTGCGCATGCATGTCTCTGCACTGCATGTTTGCCTGGTCCCCACACAGATCAGAAGAAGGTGTTTAATTCCCTGGATATGGAGGTAATCACAGTTATGAACTTTGCTGCAAGTACTGGGAATCAAAACTTAGTTCCCTTGAACAAAAGGCAGTGCACATGTCCACTGAGCCATCTTTCTACTACTTGCCTTGAGTGTACTTCTTCCCTTTTTATATTCACTAGAGATATTTGTTTTATCCCAAAGATAACTGGGGACTTTGGGAAGGAACCAATTAGAATGTCCTCAGGTGACCTTCTTGTGTTAATGTAAAGGCTTTCAAGGAAAGGTATTATGGATTACATATCTGTGAGCCCCAAAGGTAGAATTTTACAAGAGATGCTGGACATGGGAAGACAGATGAATTACCTTTAGAGTCCAGAAATCCATCTAGTCTTCAAATGATGTAGTTAGTCACTATTGTCAGGACAATAGTCCCTGAGATGTGAACCCCACATCACATTCCAGACACAGAAAAGGGGACTATTTCTTCTCTGTCCTCAGGCTAGAAGGAGGCTGCAACTATGACTATATCCTGGTTTATGATGGCCCTGAATACAATTCTTCTCTCATTGCTCGGGTGTGTGATGGGTTCAATGGATCTTTCACCTCAACTGGAGACCTCATGTCTGTAGTCTTCATCACGGACGGCAGTGTGACGAGGAGAGGGTTCCAGGCTGATTATTACTCTACAGTCAACACAAGTAAGTTCTTTTGTAGGAATGAAAATCTACGTGGGATTGGGGATATCACAAGGAACTGTCTGAGCCTCAACATTTCTGAGTTTGTGACAAGGTAATAGAGTCATACCCTACTTCCCATTCTTGCTGAGAAAGACTGGCCAGTACATCTTGGTTCTGACTTGGGGAAAGAGAGGCTTGGGCCAGCAATGACTGATGCGATGTACAATGGCTTTCTTGTCATCATCAGACACTAAAAGTCACAGATAGTGAGAAGTCAGTGCCAGGCGTGGTAGATTCTATCATGCTTGGATCTTTGAGATTTTCCAAAGTGTGGGACACTGGCCATGCCTTTGGACCAAGCACATTTGGTTTCTATCTGAAGGAGGGTAAAGTATTAGAAATGAAGATGGACAGAAGACAGACTCAGAAGTTGAGTTCTTAATCAGAGACACTATGTAGACCTCAGAGTGTAATGGAGAAGGACTGAGGACTGATGTCCAAGGTCTGTTGTTCATCAAGGAGCATAAGAGTGAACATTGTCCTGAGCTATCGACCTGACTTGATGCTGCTGCTACCCTTGGATATGGAGTTGCTTTATTGCTCGTGAAAATGATTACTTGACAGAAATTATGTTGTGTCAATTCCTGTGTCTCATCGCCCATCAGAAAAATGCTTAGCACAAGTTCATTCCCTGGGCCTTGATGTAGGTGTGTGCCTCTGCATAGCCTTTCAGGTACTGAGGTATTGTCTGTGCTCATGGCTGTAAATCCATCCACATCTGTGCCTCATGGCCAGAGTAGCTGAAGATGTCCTTAGAGACCTGAATCGTCAAATGTAAGGACTTGGTCCTTACCTGATGTAGTCACCCATAATTCACTGGGCAGACACAAACTACAGGATCGATCAAATCAACAAAGGCAGACACAAATCTCTGTATGTGGTGCGAATAGAATATGGATCCTTAATGATCCCTGTCATTCCAGACAAAGTTGCAGTGTCCCCAGGGTCAGGGCCACATCATTGTTAATATGAAGTACATATGAGAGCTCAGTCAGGGCCACCACATGCTCTCCAGGAAAGGAGTTTGTTACCCTCAGCCACAGTGCTTCTGTGTTCACAGTTTCCCACTTCCAACCATGGGTGCCTCAATAGAATCTTGGTGCACATACCCTTCTCTAGCCTGGCTTTGTTTTCCTCTGCAGATTGGTGGACAACTCTTTCTCATGGCAAGTCTGGGAAGAGCCTAAACTTCTCTTTCAGCACTTCAACTAAGAGTTTGAGAAAGTCGGGAGTTCTAGGATCTTCTTGTAATCTGTGCTGGCACATAGCATAAAGAGAAGGAGAAAGAAAGGCACTGGAAAGAGGACCTGTCTTTCCTGTGTCCATCCCCAGTGATCCACTTGATCCACCCAATTCCATGTCCTATTTATTAGATCACAGATTTAATGAGTAGGTTTGGAAAGAGCCCACAGGAGGATCTCATGCAGTTGGGATTCCACGTCTTCAATATGAACCTTTAGTAGACAGTGTCTATCCCATTCAGAATACCGTGGCATACCAGAAGACACAGGCTTTGGATGTTGTAAGTCAGAATAGCAGGGCAGTCCTTCTTGTAGATTTTCTGTTCTCCAGAGGGAATGACATTCTTATCAGCAAAGACATGCACACTTGACATCACCCCTGGGATAGGTGTTAATTATACCCAGACACTTGCTGTTCAGGTAGCAGAGAATCTGCACCAGTAGTCTAAGAGATTGTTACCGACAGTCATCTGCTAGCCAGGGTCTCAAAAAATTTCCTGGAAAGGTTTTCACCATGAGAACAGGGCACAAAAGACTGCAGATTTGATAGAACTTTCCATTTTTGATCTACTCATCCACGGAACCATCTGAACCTGTTCCCAACACCAGTAGGAGTCCTGCATGTCCTCAGAATGTGACCAAGGCTAGGTTATCTCCTGTCTGGTTCCTCCCTTGTAATTTTGGTCAAGCCTGACTGTTTCCCATGTTTGTCACCTGTGCAGTGTGATCCAGGGGTCATCAGCATTTCCACACTTTTCTGTTTGCAGACTCCAGCTGTGGAGGTTTCCTGACGCTACCCTCTGGGCAATTTTCCAGCCCTAACTATCCTTTAAGCTATCCTAACAATGCCAGATGCTCGTGGAAAATATTGGTCCCCGGCATGGACCATGTGACAGTGGTCTTCACAGATGTGCAGTAAGTATGTGTGTGTGCAGAGCAGATGTTACAGAGAATTGTGGGGTGCTTTGACAGTCATAGGATGAGAGTCAAGTCAGCATTTACAGTACAGGTTCCATTTTTGAAGTGGAACAAGAGTCTCCCGTGGAGGATGTAATGGGTGCAAGAGCATAGGAATTTGAAAATACTCTGTTTTGTAGTCCCACATTTTCATGAATTTGCACTATGGCCATGAGTTGCCATGTTCTGAATCCTCAGCCAGAAGGAAAGGGCTGGAATGCCTGTTTGCCTCACTTTGTTGATCAGCAAGTGCCCAGAGAATGGGAACACACTTGGAGCCCTCACTCAGTGGGATGGAAGGGTGGTGGCCTAGGGAGTGACCTAGGGTCTTGGGTGCACATTGGGACAGTGATGCTCTTGAGGGTACCTATTTGTTGCAAAGCTTTCCCCATAGCTCCTTCTCAGTTCATGAGGCACCAGGAGCAGGTCAGTGCATTTCCGCTGAAGTGAGTAAGGTCCCAGCACTTATTATCTAGGCTGTGTTCCCAGGCCCTCTCTTGGTGTCTATAGTGGCTTTGCAAGTCTCTGCTGTAGAACTACTTATACATTGTTTCACTGTCCTTGTTAGGACAATACAAGAATGAACCTGAAGGACATCTGGTTGTATGCAGGAGGCTCCTGAGTATGTTTCTTGTCAGCACACCACAGACAGTTACCAGCACACAGGAGTAACATTTTATGAAGTCACCTCCCTCTCCAACCTTCCTTGCTCCTCCTGGTTATATACTATTTTCTCCTAGCTTCTTTGTAGTGTTTCTGTGTGAACATGGAATTCAGTGTTGCTCTCATTAGATGTGAAACTTGAAGCTCAGAGAGTTTCAGTGACTTGTCTTTTTTTTTTTTTTGTAGTTGTTAGATTTTTATTTAATGTCTATTAGTACTTTGTGTGTTTATGCATGTCTCTGGACTTCATGTGTGCCTGGTCCCCACACAGGTCAGAAGTAATTGTTTAATTCCCTGAATATGGAGCTAATCACAGTTGTGAACTTTGTTGCAGGTGCTGGGAATCAAACCTTAGTTCTCTTGAACAACAAGCAGGGCACATGACCACTGAGCCATCTTTCTACCACTTGCCTTAAATGTACTTCTGCCTTTTTTATATTCACTAGAGATATTTTGTTTTATCCCAAAGATATTTGGGGACTTTGTGAAGGAACTAATTAGAATGTCCTCAGGTGACCTTCTTGTGTTGATGTAAAGGCTTTCAAGGAAAGGTATTATGGATTATATATCTGTGAGCCCCAAAGGCAGAATTTTACAAGGGATGCTGGGTATGGGAAGATAGATGAATTACCTTTGATTCCAGAAAGCTATCTAGTCCTCAAATGACGTAGTTAGTCACTGTTATCAGGACATTGTCTCCTGAGATGTGAACCCCACATCACATTCCAGACACAGAAAAGGGAACTATTTCTTCTGTGTCCTCAGGCTTGAAGGAGGCTGCAACTTTGACTATGTCCTGGTTTATGATGGCCCTGAATACAATTCTTCTCTCATTGCTCGGGTGTGTGATGGGTTCAATGGATCTTACACCTCAACTGGAAACTTCATGTCTGTAGTCTTCATCACGGACGGCAGTGTGACGAGGAGAGGGTTCCAGGCTGACTACTACTCTAGTGTCAGCACAAGTAAGTTCCCTTGTGAGGATGGATGTCCACGTGGGATTAGGGATGTCACAAGGAGCTATCTGAGCCTCAACATTTCTTAGTTTGTGACAAGGGCAATAGAGTCGTTCTCTGGGTCCCCTGTTTCCTGAGAAAGACCGTCGCCAGTTAAGTATTGGGTCTCACTTGGGGAAAGAGAGGCTTGGGCCAGCACTGACTGATGAGATGTACAATGGCTTCCCTGTCACTAAAAGTCAATGGTAATTATTCACAGGTAGTGAGAAAGTCAGTGGCAGGCATGGTAGATGCCATCATCATGCTTGTATCTTTGTGACCTTTCCAAAGTGGGGGACATTGGTCATGCCTTTGGACCAAGCACATTTGGCTTCTATCTGAAGGAGGGTAAATTAGTAGATTTGAAGATGGACTGAACACAGACTCGGAGGTTGAGGTCTTAGTCAGAGATGCCATGTAGACCTCAGAGTGTAATGGAGAAAGGCTAAGGACTGATGTTCAAGGTCTTTTGTTCATCAAGGAGCAAAACGGTGGACATTGTCCTGAGCTAAAGACCTGACTTGATGCTGCTGCTGCTCCTGGCTGTGGAGTTGCTTTATTGCTCATGAAAATGATTACTTGACAAAACATTTGCTTGTGTCATTTCCATCCCTGGTTCCCCATCAGAGAAATGCTTAGCACAAGTTCATTCCCTGGGCCATGATTTAGGTGTGTGCCTCTGTATGGCCTTTCAGGTACTGAGGTTGAGTCTGTGCTCTTGGCTGTAAATCCATCCACATCTGTGCCTCATGGCCAGAGTAGCTGAAGATGTCCTTAGAGACCTGAATGGTCAAATGTAAGGACTTGCTCTTTACTTTGGTAGTCATCCATAATTCATTGGGCAGATACTGATAGTGTTGTTTCTTAATCACCCTATGGGAAGCATCTTCCTGTATTGTATATGGTCACACACTTGCAATGAGGCAGCAGTTGAGTACAACTCACTCTGCTGTGCTCAGTATCATGCAGAAAGGACCATGACAGGCAATTTCTCTTCAAGGTTCTGACATGGATTTCTTTTTTCTCACAGCTCCTCCAGTGCCAATGCCAACCATAGCTGGTGAGTCCTCACCTCCCGCAGCTCCTCTCTATCCTCTCCACACCTACTATGGCCACAGTCACGGCCATCAGCTCCAGAGTGGGTGGGACTCCAGTATTCTGTCTGTCCTAGGATCTTCTTTTCTCTCCATATAGTACAAAGACAGCATGTGTTGTGACAACCTTACCCTCTGTATATAAGATTTGCAGCACTTAATCCATTTGGCTCTAAGTCAGTTCCTGTGAAACCATGTCATCCTTTCATTTTGAAAGCATTGTATTTTGCAAGATTCATAAGATATTGGACAACAGAATCTCTTCCTGTCAGGTTGATAAGGTACAGATGGCATGATTCTTTTCCCAAGCAACTGTCATTCAGGACAAAGTTGCAGTGTCCTGAGGTCAAGGGCACATCATTGTTAATATGAAGAACACATAAGAGCTCAGTCAGGACCACCACATGCTCTCTAGGACAGGACTTTGTTACTCTCAGCCACAGTGCTTCAGTGTCCACGGTTTCCCACTTCCAACCATGGGTGCTGCAACAGAATCTTGTTGCCCAAAACTTTCTCTAATCTAGCTTTGTTTTCCTCTGCAGATTGCTTTACAACTACTTCTCCTGGTAAATGTAGGGAGTAGTCAAACTTCTCTTTCAAGCAGTTCAATAAGAGTTGGAGGGATTTGGGGGTTCTAGGATATTCTTGTAATCTGTGCTGGAGCAGAGCTCACAAAGACAAGACACAAAGGAACTGACAAGAGGGCCCATCTTTCTTGTGTCTGTCTCCAGTTATTCACTGAATCTACCCAATTCAATTTACTATTTATTCGATCACAGATTTAATGAGTAGGTTTGGAAAGAGCTTGCAGGAGGCTCTCATCGTCTTGGGATTCCAGGTCTTCAATATGAACTTTTAGTGGCTACTGCCTATCCCATCTAGAATACCATGGCATACAAGAAGACATAGGCTTTGGATACTCTTATTCTGAACAGCAGAGCAGTGCTTCTTGTAGATTGTCTGTTCTCAAGAAAAAGTAATACTCTTAATAGCAAAGTTATGCACACCTGACATAACCCCTGGGATAGGTGTTAATTATACCCAGACCCTTGGTGTCCAGGTAGCAGAGACTCTTCACCACTAGTCTAAGAGATTGGTACCTACAATCATCTGCTAGCGAGGGAGTCAAAGAAATTCCTGGAAAGGTTTTTCTATGAGCACAGGGGACAGAAGACTTCGGCTTTGGTAGTATTTTCCATTTTTGATCCAAGCATCCACTGAACCACCTGAACCTACTCCCACAAAGAAAAGACACCGGAAGGAGTCCTGCATGTCCTCAGAATGTCAACAAGTCTAGGTTATCTCCTGTCTGTTCATCACTTGGAATTTTGGTCATTCTTGAATATTGCCCCTGGTTGTAGCCTGTGCAGTGTGTTCCAAGGTTCATCGGCATTTCCACACTTTTCTGTTTGCAGACTACAGCTGTGGAGGTTTCCTGACGCTACCCTCTGGGCAATTTTCCAGCCCAAACTACCCTTCAAGCTATCCTAACAATGCCAGATGCTTGTGGAAAATATCAGTCCCCGGCATGGACCATGTGACAGTGGTCTTCAGAGATGTGCAGTAAGTTTGTGTGTGTGCAGAGCAGATGTTACAAAGAATTGTGTGGTGCTTTGAAATTTATGGAATGATAGTGAAGTTGTCATTTACAGTACAGGTACCATTTTTGATGTGGAACAAGAGTCTCCCAGGAAGGATGTAATGGGTGCAAAAACACAGGAATTTGAAAATACTCTGTCTTAAAGTCCCAGGTTATCATGAATTTGCACGATGGTCATTGGGTGCCATGTTCTCAATCATCAGACAGAACAAGGGGATGGAATGCCTGTTTGCATTACCTTGTTGCTCTGCAAGTGATCAGAGAATGAGAACATACTTGGAGCCCTTACTCAGTGAGATGGAAGGGTGGTGGTCTAGGGAGTGACCTAGGGTCTTGGGTACACATTGGGACAGTGCTGCTAATGAGGGTACCTATTTGTTGCAAAGCTTTCCCCATAGCTCCTTCTCAGTTCATGAGGCACCAGGAGCAGGTCAGTGCATTTCCACTGAAGTGAGTAAGGTCCTTATTAACTAAGGACTTATTAATTAAGCTGTGTTCCCAGGCCCTCTCTTGGTGTCTATAGTGGCTTTGCAACTCTCTGCTGTAGAACTTCCTATACATTGTTTCAGTGTCCTTGTTAGGACAACACACGAGTGCACCGGAAGGGCATCTAGTTCTGTGTAGGAGGCTCCTCAGTCTGGTTCTTGTCAGCACACCACAGACAGTTACTAGCACACAGTAGTACCATTTTATGAAGCCACCTCCCTCTCCAACCTTCTCGGCTCCTCCTGGTAATATACTATTTTCTCATGGCTTCTTTGTAGTGCTTTTCAGTGAACATGGAATTCCATGTTGCTCTCACTAGATGAGACACTTGAGGGTCAGAGAGTTCAAGTGACTTTTCTTGTGACAATTATTATTTTGTTAGATTTTTATTTAGTGTGTGTGAGTGTTTTTTTTGTGTGTGTGTGTGTAGATGTATGTTTCTGGACTGCATGTTTGCCTGGTCCCCTCACAGGTCAGAAGTGGGTGTTTAATTCCATGGATATGGAGGTAATTACATTGGTGAGCTTTGCTGTAGGTGCTGGGAATGGAGCCTTTAGTTCTCTAGAACAACAGGCAGTGCACATAACCACTGAGCCAACTTTCTACCAATTGCCTTGAGTGTACTTCTTCCCTTTTTATATTCACTAGAGATATTTGTTTTATCCCAAAGATAATTGGGGAATTTGTAAAGGAACCAATTTGTATGTCCTCAGGTGACCTTCCCTTGTTGATGTAAAGACTTTCAAGGAAAGGTATTATGGATTACATATCTGTGAGTCTCAAAGGTAGAATTTTACAAGGGATGCTGGGCATGGGAAGGTAGATGAATTATCTTTGATTCCAGAAAGCCATCTCGTCTTCAAATGATGTAGTTAGTCACTGTTATCAGGACATTGTCTCCTGAGATGTGAACCCCACATCACATTCCAGACACAGAAAAAGGGACTATTTCTTCTGTGTCCTCAGGCTTGAAGGAGGCTGCAACTTTGACTATGTCCTGGTTTATGATGGCCCTGAATACAATTCTTCTCTCATTGCTCGGGTGTGTGATGGGTTCAATGGATCTTTCACCTCAACTGGAGACTTCATGTCTGTAGTCTTCATCACGGACAGCAGTGTGACGAGGAGAGGGTTCCAGGCTGACTACTACTCTAGTGTCAGCTCAAGTAAGTTCCCTTGTGAGGATGAATGTCCACATGATTAACTGTCTGAGCCTCAACATTTCTGAATTTGTGACAAGGGCAATAGAGTGGTACTCTGGGTTCCCTGCTTCCTGAGAAAGACTGTGGCTAGTAAGCCTTTGTTCTGGGAAAGAGAGGCTTGGACCAGCACTTAATGATGGGATGTACAATGGCTCTCCTCTTATCACCAGACACTAAAAGTCTAAGGTGATTATTCCCAGGTAGTGAGAAAGTCAGTGGCAGGCATGGCAGATGCCATCATGCTTGTATCTTTGTGACCTTTCCAAAGTGTGGGACACTGGCCATGCCTTTGGATCAAGCACATTTGGCTTCTATCTGAAGGAGGATAAATTATTAGATATGAAAATGGACAGAAGACAGACTCAGAGGTTGAGTGTTTAATCAGAGACGCTATGTAGACCTCAGAGTGTTATGTAGAAGGACTGAGGTTTGATGTCCAAGGTCTTTTGTTCAGGAAAGAGGAAAAGGGTGGACATTGTCCTGAGCTAAAGACCTGACTTGATGCTGCTCCTGGCTGTGGAGTTGCTTTATTGCTCGTGAAAATGATTACTTGACAAAACATTTTGCTTGTGTCAATTTCTGTCTCTTGTTCTCCATCATAGAAATGCTTAACACAATTTCATTCTCTGGGCCTTGATGTAGGTGTGTGCCTCTACATAGCCTTTCAGGTACTGAGATATTGTCTTTGCTCATGGCTGTAAATCCATCCACATCTGTGCCTCATGGCTAGAGTAGCTGAAGATGTCCTTAGAGACCTGAATCATCAAATGTAAGGACTTGGTCCTTACCTGTGGTAGTCACCCATAATTCACTGGGCAGACACAAACTACAGGATCGATCAAATCAACAAATGCAGACACAAATCTCTTTATGTGGTGGGAATAGACTATGGATCCTTAATGATCCCTGTCATTCCAGACAAAGTTGCAGTGTCCCCAGGGTCAGGGCCACATCATTGTTAATATGAAGTACATATGAGAGCTCAGTCAGGGCCACCACATGCTCTCCAGGACAGGACTTTGTTACCCTCAGCCACAGTGCTTCTGTGTCCATGGTTTCCCACTTCCAACCATGAGTGCCTCAATAGAATCTTGGTGCACATACTGTTCTCTAGCCTGGCTTTGTTTTCGTCTGCTGATTGGTGGACAACTCTTTCTCATGGCAAGTCTGGGAAGAGGCTAAACTTCTCTTTCAGCACTTGAACTAAGAGTTTGAGAAAGTCGGGAGTTCTAGGATCTTCTTGTACTCTGTGCTGGCACATAGCATAAAGAGAAGGAGAAAGAAAGGCACTGGAAAGAGGACCTGTCTTTCCTGTGTCCATCCCCAGTGATCCACTTGATCCACCCAATTCCATGTCCTATTTATTAGATCATAGATTTAATGAGTAGGTTTGGAAAGAGCCCACAGGAGGACCTCATGCAGTTGGGATTCCACGTCTTCAATATGGACCTTTAGTAGACAGTGTCTGTCTCATTCAGAATACCGTGGCATACCAGAAGACATAGGCTTTGGATGTTGTAAGTCAGAATAGCAGGGCAGAGCTTATTGTAGAATTTCTGTTCTCCAGAGAGAATGACATTCTTATCAGCAAAGACATGCACACTTGACATCACCCCTGGGATAGGTGTTAATTATACCCAGACTGTTGTGTTCAGGTAGCAGAGACTCTGCATCACTAGTCTAACAGACTGACCCTTAGTCACCTGCTATCAGGGAGTTAAAGAAATTCATGGTAAGGTTTTCAACATGAGAACAGGGCACAGAAGACTGCAGACTTGATAGAACTTTCAATTTCTATCTGCCCATCCACTGTACCACTTGAACCTACTCCCAACACAAGTCGGAGTCCTGCATGTCCACAGAATGTGACCAAGGCTATGTTTTCTGCTGTCTGTTCCTCTCTTGGAATTTTGGTAACACCTGACTCTTGCCCCTGGTTGTAGCCTGTGCAGTGTGATCCAGGGTTTATCAGCATTTCCACACTTTTCTGTTTGCAGACTCCAGCTGCGGAGGTTTCCTGACGCTACCCTCTGGGCAATTTTCCAGCCCAAACTACCCTTCAGATTACCCTAACAATGCCAGATGTTCGTGGAAAATATTGTCCCCCAGCCTGAACCATGTGACAGTGGTCTTCACAGATGTGCAGTAAGTGTGTGTGTGCAGAGCAGATGTTATAGAGTATGGTGGGGTGCATTGAACGTCATGAGATAAGAGTCAAGTTGGCATTTACAATACAGGTTTCATTTTCGATGTGGAACAAGAGTCTCCCAGGAAGGATGTAATGGGTGCAAAAACACAGGAATTTGAAAATACTCTGTCTTATAGTCCCAGATTGTCATGAATTTGCACTAATGCCATGGGTTGCCGTGTTCTGAATCCTCAGCCAGAAGGAAGGGTCTTGAATGCTTGTTTACATCACCTTGTTGCTCTGCAAGTGACCAGAGAATGGGAACACACTTGGAGCCCTCACTCAGTGAGATAGAAGGGTGGTGGTCTAGGGAGTGACCTAGGGTCTTGGGTGCACATTGGGACAGTGCTGCTCTTGAGGGTACCTATTTGTTGCAAAGCTTTCCCCATAGTTCCTTCTCAGTTCATGAGGCACCAGGAGCAGGTCAGTGCATTTCCACTGAAGTGAGTAAGGTCCCAGCACTTATTAACTAAGCTGTGTTCTCTTGGTACACAGCTTGGTATAGTGGCTTTGCAAGTCTCTGCTGTAGAACTTCCTATACACTGTTTCAGTGTCCTTCTTAGGACAATACACGAGTGCACCTGAAGGGCATCTGGTTCTGTGTAGGAGGCTCCCCAGTCTGGTTTTTGTCAGCACACCACTGACAGTTACCAGCACACAGTAGTACCATTTTATGAAGACACCTCCCTCTCTAACCTTCTCCACTCCTCCTGGTAATATACTGTTTTCTTAAGAGTTCATTGCAGTGTTTTTGGTGAACATAGAATTCTCTGTTGCTGTCAGTAAATGAGAAACTTGAGGGTCAGAGAGTTCCAGTGATTTATCTTGTGTGTGTGTGTGTCTGTGTGTGTTATTTTGATAGATTTTTATTTAACCTGTGTGAGTGTTTTGTGTTTGTATACATGTTTCTTTTTGTTTGTTTGTTTTTGTTTTGTTATGTTTTTTGAGACAGGGTTTCTCTGTGTAGCTCTGGCTGTCCTGGAACTCACTCTGTAGACCAGGCTGGCCTCGAACTCAGAAATCTGCCTGCCTCTGCCTCCCAAGTGCTGGGATTAAAGGTGTGAGCCATCACGCCGGCTGTATACATGTTTCTGGACTGCATGTTTGCCTGGTCCCCACACAGGTCAGAAGAACGTGTTTAATTCCCTGGATATGTAGCTAATCACAGTAGTGAGCTTGTTGCATGTGCTGGGATCCTTAGTTTTCTTGAACAACAGGCATTGCACATCACCAGTGAGCCATCTTTCTACCACTTGCCTTGAGTGTACTTCTTCCTTTTTCATATTCACTAGAGATATTTGTTTTATCCCAAAGATATTTGGGGACTTCGTGAAGGAACCAATTAGAATGGCCTCAGGTGACCTTCTTGTGTTGATGTAAAGACTTTCAAGGAGAGGTATTATGGATTATATATGTGTGAGCCCCAAAGTTTGAATTTTACAAGGGATGCTGGGCATAGGAAGGTACATTAATTACCTTTGATTCCAGAAAGCCATCTACTCTTTAAATGATGTAGTTGGTCACTGTTATCAGGACAATGGCTCCTGACATGTGAACTCTTACACCACCTTCCAGACATAGAAAAGGCAACTGTTTCTTCTGTGTCCTCAGGCTTGAAGGAGGCTGCAACTTTGACTATATCCTGGTTTATGATGGCCCTGAATACAATTCTTCTCTCATTGCTCGGGTGTGTGATGGGTTCAATGGATCTTTCACCTCAACTGGAGACTTCATGTCTGTAGTCTTCATCACGGACGGCAGTGTGACGAGGAGAGGGTTCCAGGCTGACTACTACTCTAGTGTCAGCACAAGTAAGTTTCCTTGTGAGGATGGATGTCCACGTGGGATTAGGGATGTCACAAGGCACTATCTGAGCCTCAACATTTCTGAGTTTGTGACAAGGGCAATAGAGTCGTACTCTGGGTCCAGTGCTTCCTGAGAAAGGCTGTGGCCAGTTAAGTCTAGTTATGACATGGGTAAAGAGAGGCTTGGGCCAGCATTGTCTGATGTGATGTACAATGGCTTGACTTTCATTGTTAGAGACTAAGAAGGCAAAGGTGATTGATTGGTCAACATATAGTGAAATGTTAGTACCAGGATTAGTCAATGACACCGTGCTTGGACCTTTGTGACCTTTCCCAAGTGTGGGATATTGGCCATGTCTTTGGACTGAGCACATCTGCCTTCTATGTACAGGAGGATAGATTATGGAATATGAATTTGGACAGAACATAGACTCAGAGGCTGAGGTCTTAGTCAGAGACGCCATGTAGACCTCAGAGTGTAATTTAGAAGGGCTGAGGACTAATGTCCCACGTCTATTGTTCAGCAAGGAGCAAAAGGGTGGACATTGTCCTGAGCTAAAGACCTGACTTAATGCTGCTGCTAGTATTAGCTGTAGAGTTGCTTTATAACTTTTGAAAATGATCATTTGACTAATCATTTTACTTTTGTCTATTCTTATCTCTGGTTCCCCATCAGAGAACCTAAGCACAAGTTCCCTTTCTGGGCCTTGATGTAGGTGTGTGTTTCTGCATAGCTTTTCTGGTTCTGGTGTAGTGTCTGTGTTCATGATTATAAACCCTTCCAGATCTTTTCCTCATGGCCAGTGTGTGTGGGAGAATATCCCAAGAGATCTGAATGGTCAAATGTAAGGACTTGACCTGGATTTGGGGTAGTTACTCATAATTCACTGGGTAGACACAAATTACAGGATCCATCCTGTCAAGATATGCAGACAAACATGTCCTTGTGAAATGGCAACAGAATGTGGGTCCTTAATGACCGCATGGATAGCATCTTCCTGGCAGTGTGTATGGTCACACACTTGCTCTGGGGCAGCAGATGATTACAACTCAGTCTGGTGTGCTCAGCATCATGCACAAAGGACCAGGCCAGGCATCTTCCTTTCAAGACTCTGACATGGCTTCTTTTTCTCACAGGTCCTCCATCATTCCCAAACATAACTGGTGAGTCCTGACCTCCTTCAACTCCTCTCTATCCTCTCCATCCCTATGCTGGACAGAGCCACAGCCAACAGCTCCAGAGTGGTGGGACTCCATTCTTCTGTCTAACCCAGGACCTTCAGCACCGTCCATATAGTACAAAGGCAGCATTTGTTGAGTCAGCACCGCCCTCTGCTTGACTCAGTGCCATCTGAGAGTTGCAGCATTTAATCCATTTTGCTAAACTTCACTCCCTGTGAGAATTGCTATGGAGGCCCTTTGCTATTCTGTTTGACTAGAAAGCATTATCTTTTGCAATGGCATGTGACATAGGGACAGAGGGGACTGCTCTTTCCAGATTCCTAAGGTATAGATGCCATCGTTCCTTTTATCAGTTTTGTCATTCATGACAAAAGACCTCATTGCCCATTTGATGGACACACTCGAGCACGATCAGGACCAACACTTGCTGTCAAGCTATGGGCAGACTTTTATTCAGCTTCAGTGTTTCTGTGTCCAAAGTTATCTGCTCTTACCAGAGTCCCTTGGCAGAACCTTGATGCACAAGCCTTTTTTCTAATCTGTTTATTTACCCCCAGATTGTTGGCCTACAACATACCCTTCTTATTCTAGGTCTGTTTTCAGTATGTTAGCCAAGAGTTGAGAAAGAGACAAGTATTCTGGGAGCTTTGAGGCCTGTGCTGGAGCACAGCTCAGAAAGACAAGGAGAAAGAAAGGAATTCGAAAGAGGGCCTCGCTTTCTTGTGTATGCAGTGATCTAGTCTTTCCACAAAAATCTATCTTTTATTTACTCCATCCCAGGACTAATAAACAGATTTAATCTGAGTCCTTGTAAGACTGGACTCATGATAGGACTTGAGGTCTTCAATGTGGGCCTTTGCTGGACACTTCCTGTTCTATTCAGAATCCTATGGCATTGCCAGAATACCTAAGTCCTAGACTCTGTTATTTGAAACAGCAGAAATATGTGGAGTACATAGTGCTTTCTGTAGATTTTCTCTGTTCTCCAGAGAGAGTGACACCATATCAGCAAACACATGTGTCCCTGAGATAGCCCCTGAGATAGCTAGCCCCTGAGATAGGCTTGAGAGCTCCTGAAGATCCTTTGTGTCCAGGGTGCAGAAACTTTGCACCAGAGATCTAAGGGATTAATATCCACAATCTCATACCCACTGAGGAGTCAGAGACTCAAGGAAAGCCTTTCACCATGAGTACAGGGAACACCTGACTATGGCGTTGGTGGAACTTACCTAATGACTGCCACTTTATCTCAGGAAATGTTTCTTCATTGGCGCTGAGGCTGGTAAATGGATCAAATCGGTGTGAGGGCCGAGTGGAGATCTTGTACAGAGGCTCTTGGGGCACCGTGTGTGATGACAGCTGGGGCATCAATGACGCCAATGTGGTCTGCAGACAGCTCGGTTGTGGCTCTGCTCTGTCTGCACCAGGAAATGCTTGGTTCGGTCAGGGCTCAGGGCTCATTGTCCTGGATGATGTGTCTTGCTCGGGGTATGAGTCTCACCTGTGGAACTGTCATCACCCTGGCTGGCTTGTCCATAACTGTCACCATTCTGAGGACGCAGGAGTCATCTGTGCACGTGAGTTGGGTGAAAACCTCTACTGTCTTCTTCCAGTATGAAAGTTCTTCTTATCCTTGGATCTTACCCCTCAACGCATCTGTCTTTCTTATCAACTGAAATTGCCTTATTTCTTTACCTGTAGTGATTTTTATCTCAACAAGGCTGGTTGTGGAAATTGTCACTGGATACCTACACCTAGGCATTGGTAGAAGAATCAAGGAGACAATCACAGGCTTCAGTGCTTTTTCTACCATGGTTGAGTTCTATGGGCATAGGGGGAACTGCAGTTTAGAGACTGTGGACTATACTATATCAATGAGCATACATCATTTCAAAGTGTTTTCAGGGGAAGTATGGTTTCCTCAGACCATAGCAGTTCCCAAGGGTTCCAAATGAGGCCTATTGGTTGGCACTGTGAATATGTGTATGTAAACAGAATTTTTTAGGATAGAGAGGGGTATCTATATCCTACAAAATGACACCTTCGATTTTTCTAACTCAAGTCTATTTGATTGGGATTAATCCAACACTGAGAACTGTACTCTAACTTTAACCCAACAAAAAGTCTAACCCAAACTCTATCCTGAACACTAACCTTAACCCAAACCCTAATCCCTGAATCCTAACCCTAACCCCCTAAACCTAACCCTAATCCAATGTAACACTAACACTAACCCAATCCTAACACTAACACTCATCTAACTCTAATCCTAAACCAAACCCTAACCCCCTAACCCTAACCCTAACCCTAACCCTAACTCAAACCCTAACCCCCTAACCCAAACCCTAACCCAACCCTAACCCCCTAACACAAACTCTAACCCAACCCTAACCACCTAAACCAAACCTTAACCCAATCCTAACCCTAAACCAACTCTAACCCAACCCTAACTCTAACCCAACTCTCACCCTAACCCTGAGGCCTAGATGGTTCCATGTAAAAATTTGTCCTGATCAAAGGCCACTTAACATCTGAATCACTGGACAGTTATGAAATACAAAGTTCAGTCTGTTACCTTGTCCAGACACATTTGTCACCTTGAGAAGGACCAGAAGGTGGAATACTAATTGAGCCTCACAAAAAAACATCTTTCTATGAGTATAGATGGCTATCAATTCCTACTCGGTGGTAGGGGATGAGCAGGGTGTAATGCAAAGTCTGCCAAGTGTCACCCGCCCAGGTTCCAGATTAGTCACTTTCTGATCTAACAGGGCTTCTTTTTCTTACAGTCCCCGAGGCGACTTCTCCTAGTCCAGGTGAGTCCAGGTGTCCTTTAATTCCCATGTGTCCCTCTTTCTCTGCACTGCTCACAATACCAGGCAGTAGCTACAGAGTGGGAAGGGGTCAAAGAAATATTGCTGCGCCAGAACCTTCTATGTTTTCCTTAGAGTAGAAAAGTACCTTCAGAGGAGCTCACATCTCCCTCTGGCCTGACCCAGTAGAATGAGAATGTTATAGTCATTAATCTATGTTACTAAGCAGTACTTTCCTGGTGCTATTGGGATCTATTCTGGGCAAAGCATTGTCTTATCCATGCATTGTGTGTTAGGGGACACCTGAGAGTTCTCATGACAACATTTAGGAGAGAGTTAAAGTTGCCAGTGGGTCTGGGCCACCTTACTATCTCCAAGGTGGACATCATTGAGTGTGGTCTAGGGTATTCCTGGCTCTGTATAAAATGAGTCCCTGTCTCCCAGCCACAATGAATTCCTGGCCCCTGCACCCCAAGTTCCAGCCACACTGGGCTCCACCCTTGATTCATGATATCTCATTCTAATCCAGCTTTGTTTCCCTTTCTAGGTTGGTGGACTACAACAAGTCCTTCCTATGGTAAGTATTTTATTTCATATCTGTGGTGGGTCAAAAATGAGAGAGAGAAGAGAGACACATAGGCACACAGACAAACAGACAGATACATAGAGAATATGTAAAGGGAGGGACAGGCATTACGGCCAAGGTATATCTTTCTATGGCATGTCCACAGTGACCTATTTTATTCAACCAGACCATATTACCCAATGATTATTCTATATTATCAAATGATTAATCTACAAATCTGTTCAAAGCTCTCAGCATCCAGTCACAGGATTGGATTTATGAGTTGGTCTCCAAGTCTTTAATAATGACCTTATTAGTATATATTTCAAATCTAAACCATAATACTATGTCTCTGCAAGAGGATTACAGCATTTGACTCTGTGAGCCGGATAGATAGAAATAGTTATATAGTCATGTTCCTTGCTCCAGATGTCTGCATAATCAGAGAGATTCAACACCCCACCAGCAAATTCAAAGATCTTTGGAAAAATCCCAAGGTGGGGGCTAAGAATTCCTTTGCATCCAGAGTCCATGAACACAGATGCAAGTGGCCTATTTCTCACCATTGTCTGCCAGTCATTGAGAGCAAGAGTTTACTGGCTTAACCAATGAGCTCCAGATTCAGTGAAAGACCCCATTTCAAAACATTTATCTGTGTTACCCCCAACTGCTGATAAACATTACATCGCACACACATACTCACACTCATACATACACTCACACACACTCACATACACTATCACACACACACTCATACATATTTACACACACTCACACACACATACTCATATTCACACACACACATATATTCACACACACTCACACACACACTCACACACACAGAGTGTAGGTATGTGTTTGTGTGTGTGTGTGTGTGAGAGAGAGAGAGAGAAGAGAGAGAGAAGAGAGAGAAGAGAGAGGAGAGAGAGAGAGAGAGAGAGAGAGAGAGAGAGCTCCCTAGGCCTCAATGAGTGAGCCAGGGCCAGGATAACTTTTATTGGGTTCCTTAGGCATTTCTCCCCATGCCAGGCAGGTGTGCAGTGTGTTCTGGGGTTCACCCACATCTCCCCTCTTTCTTGACAGTAAATTATACTTGTGGAGGTTTCCTGACCCAACCCTCTGGGCAATTTTCTAGCCCATTCTACCCTGGGAATTATCCTAATAATGCCAGATGTCTGTGGAACATCGAGGTCCCAAACAACTACCGTGTGACTGTGGTCTTCAGAGATGTGCAGTAAGTGTGGGTGCATAGCAGATGTTAGCCAATGTAGGGTGCCTTTGAAATTCCTGGGGCTGACAGACAAGTTGGCATTTACAATAGAGGTTACACGTTTGAAGTGGGACAAGAGCCGCCCACGGAAGGCGGCGAATCTGTGCAAGAGCACATTGGAAAATACTCTGGCTTCACATTAATCCCAGGGTGTCATGAATTTGCTCTATGGCCTTGGGGGGCCACTTTGCTAAGCCTCAGTCAGAAGAAGGGGCTAGAATGCCTGCTTTCCTCACCTCCTCATCTTGTTGATCAGGAGTTCACTAGAGCATTTGAAAATACTTAGAGTATTCTCAGCGGGAGGGAGGATCTGTGACTTGGGTAACGACAGACTTGGGAGCTCAATATGCAGGTGTGCCTGTCTTGTACAGACCTTTCTTCATCAACCCCTTTCTTCCTGTGAGTCCTCAGGAAGCAGGGCGCTAGTATTACTGCTGCATTTGGCAGAGTCCTCATCACCCATATGCTCACAAATGAAAACGATCATGAGCAAAGGAGACATCTACAAGAGCCCATTAATATACACATCATTCTCGGAGGCGAGTGGCCCAAATGGCCAAGAAACCATGCCAGTATTCTCTATCACCCCAATAGCAGTGTCCACTGCTTGGGACCTTTTATGAACTATGTTTCCCCCATGCAGTGCTCCGTGGGACCCCATCAGCACCCTCTTTGGTATACATAGTGCACAGTGTCTATCTTAGTGTCCGAGAGACCTGAGCATTACAGAGGTCCAGTGTTTATTTCTTTTCGCTGTCCATCCCCGCCACTCTGATGTCATTGGCACTTGTTTTATTCTGGAAGGGACCTGGAAGCCCTTTGAAGGAACAAATCGAGATTTCTCTTGTGACCTCCCTGTGTTGATTTAAAGGGCAGTCAGGGAGAGAGATTATAGATCTCTTACATGTGGCCTTAGAGGGCAGTACGAGGACAAGCCATGGCGGTCTTGGTAAGATGAATTCCCTTGGGTTTAAGAAAGTCCTCTTTTCTCTCAAATAATGAACCTGGTTAGGGTCTCCATGGCAAAGGCTACTGAAGCCCGGGCCCTCACCAATGGCTCCTTTTGTCTCTCCAGGCTGGAAAGGGGCTGCAGCTATGATTATATAGAGATTTTCGATGGCCCCCAGCACAGCTCACCTCTCATTGCCCGGGTTTGCGATGGGGCCATGGACTCTTTTACCTCAACATCCAACTTCATGTCAATTCGCTTCATCACTGATCACAGTATTACTGCAAGAGGGTTCCAGGCTAACTACTACTCAGACTTCGACAATAACATCACCAGTAAGTTCCCTTGTTACAAACAATGGTTTGCTAGGACTGGGGGTGCCACTGAGAGCCTTCTGCTCCTGTATTTTCCTGGGGTTGTAACATAAAATATGATTGAGTTCATGCACTGTCAATTGAGAGAGACTGTGTGGTGAGGCTTGGGGCTCTGGATGTCTACAAGGGTTCCAAGGGCTAGCCTTGGCTGATGAGAGTTGTCCTGGCCTTATTGTGGCTGGCAAAGAAGATGAGGGTGGGTATAAGATGATGTTCTCAACAGACAGTGAGAAGATAGTGCCAGAAGGAGTTGTGGGTGACACCAGGCTTGAAACTTTGGGACCCTCCCAGAGTATGAATGAGTCACTGGCCATGTCCTGAGACCTAATACATTTGGCTTCTGTCTGAAGATGGATAAAGTTGGACACCTTAACACAGGCAGCTACTGTAACAGAGGCTCTATGGCCCCAGTTTGAGATGCTATATGAACCTATATCTACATCGGCAAAGGGTTGAGCATGGAGAGATCCATGGTCTCTAACAGGTCAGAATCAGAGGCATCATTTTTCTCCTTAGCTAAAGTACATTACCTAATGACATCACTACTAACTTATTGTATAGTTGCTTTACTACATGGGAGAATGCTAACTTGGCAACAAATATTTTGGATATTTAAAAATCTTATCTTATCAGGTCCATAACAGAAAATCCTATACATCTAAGTGCCCTCATTGGGCATTCCTGAGATGAGGTTGAGTGTAGCCATAGGGTACCCTTGGAGCCATGGTGACTCTGTTTTGAGCGTGTATGTCATGTGTGGACAATGTGAATCTTTAGCTGGGGAAAGACCCTCATGAGGGTTGTGGGGTTTGGAACCCTGACTCTGTATGCTCTGCTCTTGTCCTTCAGATCTCCTTTGTCAGTCAAACCACATGCAAGCCAGCGTGAGCAGGAGCTACCTTCAGTCCATGGGCTATTCTGCCAGGGATCTTGTCATTTCTGGTTGGAACACGAGTTACCACTGTCAGCCCCAGATAACACAGAGGGATGTCATATTCACAATTCCCTACACAGGCTGTGGCACTACCAAACAGGTAAGCCTGGCATGGCCCACTCTATTTCCCATTGAGCATGCTTTCTTTAGTGAAAAATGTGTGTGTGTGTGTGTGTTAGCATGCCTCTGCATGCATATGGAGGTCAAAAAACAACCTATGGGAGTTGGTTTTTTCCTTCTACCATGTCAGTTATGGGACTAGAACTCAGATTGTCAGGCTTGGCAGCAAGTTCCTTTACCCTCTGAGCCATCTCACCAGCCCTGAGCATGATTTATCAGAGTGATGGCCGCCACGCTTCTAGAACCCTGGAGATCTACAAGTTATGGCTGGGATGTAATCAGAACATCAGAAGGGAGACAGAAACCTCTGGTACAGCAGCTATAGCTACTTCTAAATAGGAGGACTGCAGAGGAAGAAAATGGGGAATTCCAGGAGTGTCCAGCAGAGTGTCCAGCAGAGGTAGCACTCAGCAGGCAGCCGCCCACACAGCTCCCAGGAGAAGCTGGAGAGTTTTCAGAATAAGATGGGAGCTTTACAACCTGGGCTTCCGTCTCAGGCCTCTAAACCAAAGATACAAATACACTTTACATACCTAAGATCTACAACAGCCATCAGCTGTCAAATGCATTGTTAGACCTCTGAGGAAGCCAATGCCCCGCTGAGACTTACACTCACTTGGTAGCCACAGTTGCCATTTCTTGAGTGGCCAATGGGGGGGGGTGCTTTGACATCAGACTATGACATTGTCATCTACAAAATTCACACTGGAGTACTGAATATTGACTTACAAAAGCATGTACCCTGCTTGACATTTTGAATAGTGTGGTCCATGTACCATCATGGTTTAGATATGACTAGTAGAGTGGTCACCCATCTTGGTTTGCTTGAGACTTGGTGATTTTAACATAGAGTGCCCTGTTGTCATTCTGTCAGTGGAGGGCACTATGCTGAGTCCATGTTGTACTCCCAAAATGTTATTTTATTATTTTATTCCATTTTTTTTAAGGCAAAGTTTATCCATGCAGTTCTCGATGACTATGTAGACCATATTGGCTTTGAAATCACAAAGATCTGCCTACCTTTGCCTCTTGAGTCCTGGGATTAAAGACTCACAATACCATGTCTGGCTATGCCCAAATTCTTTTTTTTTTTTCATTTTTTATTAGATATTTTCTTTATTTACATTTCAAATGTTATCCCCTTTCCTAGTTTCCCCTCCAACCCCTGCCCACCCTCCCCCTCCCCCTGTACACGAACCCACACACTCCTGCTTCCTGGCCACGGCATTCCCCTGTACTGCAGCATAGAACCTTCAAAGGACCAAGGGCCTTTCCTCACACTGATGACTGACTACGCCATCCTCTGTTAAACAAGCAGCTAGAGCCATGAGTGCCACCATGTATTTTCTTTGATTGGTGGTTTAATTCCAGGGAGCTCTGGGGTTACTGCTTATTAGTTCATATTGTTGTTCCTCCTATGGGGCTGCAAAATCCTTCAGCTCCTTGGGTACTTTCTCTAGTTCCTTCATTGGGGGGACCCTGTGCTCTGTCCAATGGATTGCTGTGAGCATCCACTTCTTTATTTTTCAAGCACTGGCTGAGCCTCTCAGTATACCCAAATTCTTAACAAGTATTCTTGTATTGTCAGCTCCACTTTAGAAGTAAGAAGATTGAATGGAGAGCGATCAGGTCCATTGACCAAAGCCATAGAGACCAATAGGATAGGGCTGACACCACAAGGCAAGAATCTCAGAAACATTCTGCTAAGAAAAAGGAGCCAGACACAGAAGAGTTAGACAAAAAATTTTATGTATACCACTATTAAATAAAAATGTTCCATTCATATTAAATTTAGCAAAAGAGAATGGCTGTTACAATAGGAAAAAGGTGTTTGTGTGTGGTCTGCTTCTAGGTTAGCAGGATGGAGATGCTTGGGCAATGGAAAAGTGGTGTGTCTTACTATGGTGGTATGTACAGGACAGACAAGTTCAGATGCCTGTAATGCAGCAGACACGTGATAAGCATTTGCCACATGCCAGGCACTGTGTGGAGGGCTAAGGGGAATTCCTTACCATTCCTCTGGCACACAGTACACACTGAGAGAGGAAGTGGGCACCCAGCCAATAAGGTGGGCCTTGCGCCGTCCCTATGGCTGTGTGTGAGGATCTGGTCACCCAGATCTCTTGGTGAGACTCTAAACAGCCAGGAGTTCCTTCAGAGAGGGATTTAGAGGGTGAGATGAGCTACTCACAGAGAAGAATGTGTATCAGCCAGGCACTGCATGAAGGGCTACGAATTCCTTCCCATTTCTCTGACACACAGCCGGTTTTGTTATTTTGCTCTGTCATCTCCAGCCTTTGGTGAGTCAGCCACTTAAGGTGATTACTGCTCCTTTTTCCAAATGTGCAGCGTGGAGAATCAAACATCTCAGCAGCTTGCTGGTGGCACTTCATAGATCACTGAGGGCATCTAACCAGCGTGCCAGCCCTGCCTGTTCTAACTGGAATGAACCTGGGTGGTACTCGCTGCATGCTTGCCTCCCCACTTATGAAACAGCTGCAGAACCTACCAAACTGAATGCTTCAGAGGCAGGGCTAATTTTATTTGCCTTTGCCATCCTTGGTGCCCTGGTACAGAGCCCAAGACTTTATGATAGTATCGACAACTATTATGTATGCCAGGCACTGAATTGAGACTTCGACACGACTTTTTTTTTTTTTTTAAGATTTATTTTATTTATTATATGCAAGTACACTGTAGCTGTCCTCAGACACTCCAGAAGAGGGAGCCAGATCAGATGGTTGTGAGCCACCATGTGGTTGCTGGGATTTGAACTTATCACCTTTGGAAGAACAGTCGGGTGCTCTTACCCGCTGAGCCATCTCACCAGCCCTCGACATGACTTTTAAAAGCCTCACTTAATCACAGGAGATAAGATCTTAGAGAAGCTGAGCCATGGGTCCAAGGACACATACTCAGGAACTGTGGAGTCAGCTCTGGAGCAAGCTGTCCATGGCTTTGTCAGGCTGCCACACACTGGGAGGGTGATGTGTTGGCCTGTATCACAGGATGGATGAGCTTTCTCACAGTGAAAGGCATGCCAGGGCATCAAGAACCCAGGTCTCTCAGTAGACTCACATCTGGGACTTTCTGTCATATTGGCTGTGTTTCTACCTGGGCAGATGCCTAAGAAGAGTTTTAATCTAGAGTCATAATGGCTCCTTCCAATCAAGAAATAAGTTTGCATTCCGTGCTTACTGTTTAGAGAAGATTCAGAACTGAGCTCTGTCATAGAGAGACATATGCGGACTTCACGAGTAAGTTCATGTTAAATATAATTTGAGAGACATATGTGGTTTATAACACCATTGGTACCAAAATATGAATGGTTAAAAACTTTGAAGAATTCACAGAAGAAATACAGTGTGGCTTCCCCCGAGAACTTGGAAAGCAAAAGTTCTGTCTGCTGGTTCTGCTCCAGACCTGGGTCTGGGGTGCGGGCTCTGATGCCCTCTGTTGACCAGGCTGGCCATGCCCTAGGCTCTGATCAGTCTGTGGCGGGAACAATCAGGCTAGAGAAGCTAAGGGAAGGGTCAACAAGGTTACCCCCAAAGCTCTTGTCTTATGTTTAGATTACATTACATGCAGAGTAGAGTTCTCAACAATAGACAAGAAGTAGAAGGTTCTTTATCCTGAAAAAATAATTATATGTAAGTTGTATGAGTGCTGACAACACAGGGGGCCTTGTTCAGGTCCCAATTAGAACCAATTAGAACAGAGTTTCACCATTCATAGCTGACATGACTACAGTGGAAAACTTACTCTCTTCATCTGTCTCTGTCCCCCTCCCCACCCCCCTGTCCCCTGTGTGTGTCTATCTGTCTGTCTGTCTCTGTTCTGTCCTGCCCCGCCATATCTTTTTTCCATTATGAAGAGTACAATTGCTTTAAATTCTGGATGGTGTCCATGTGACCCTTCTATTATTCTGCCCTTACAGCATACAGGGCTCTAAGAATAAGGGACTGGGAGAAGTGCGTCATAGCACTCAGACTGTGAAGAGCCCCACAGCCCCAGCCTGGTGATGGTGCACTTGTGCTTATCTCACCAGAGCCAGACAGTCCCAACATGGTGCTTCCAGGAATCACTGTTCATGTGTGTCCTCTTGGCCACTGGGCTATACCTCCCTATCACACCCTCTGTTTATAGTACTCCCCGGACGCTCCCTTCATTCATGTCAACTGCTTCACAGATACCTACAGATGCTACTGATGCTGTTGTTATACCAAGAAAAAAGAAGAGAAAGAGACATTGTTAGACACCACCCTTTCTTTCAGATGCTTATAGGCCCCAGGCATAAGTCTATCAGCAAGGCAGAGCTCAGAAGATGGTGGATACAGTAAATGGCACAAGACACCACCCTCCTCAGGAGTTTGCCACTCAGTGGAAGTCACAGTGGTGAATCATTCCATAACACAATGACATAAGGCAGGAATGGCCTTGGGGTTTCTATGACCTCATTCAGATGTTCACATGAGGCTCTGGGGAAGTCTCAACCCCAAGGGTCAAGACCTGCTTCAGTTATAACTGCCAATTCCATGGCTTGAAAATTCCACTGTGCCAATCACCACACTGAGAAGGTCACCAGTCACTCAAAATAGAAAGCATTCTATGCTGGCACTACCAGGCCCCTCTCATAAGTATGAGACCAAGATGTTGAGAATGAGTAAGCTCTGAGTCCTGAACCATGAAGTCTGAGCTTGGTCAGATACACCTCAGGTCAGGGGCCATCCAGACACCCTCATTTTGTCACAAGCAAGAGCAACAAGTGTGGATTATCATGACTTCTACCACCATGTGCCAGAGAGTGTGAGAGAGTGGGGGAGAGAGTTTGCTGGCTAAGCTGATGCCCATCCTAAGTAATAACAGCCACAGTGCCGACAGGTGCCTTCTCTTAGGATTCCGCAGGAGTCTGACTGGGCCACCTCCCTCTCTCTGACCAGCATCCTTGCTGACTCCATTTGCTTTCACCTGTTAGGCTGACAACGAGACCATCAGCTACTCCAACTTCCTCAAAGCGGCTGTTTCAAACGGCATCATCAAAAGGAGAAAGGACCTGAATATCCATGTCAGCTGCAAGATGCTGCAGAACACCTGGATCAACACCATGTACATCACCAATGACACAGTGGAGCTCCAGGAAGTCCAGTATGGCAATTTCGATGTGAACATTTCCTTCTATACATCCTCCTCCTTCTTGTATCCAGTGACCAGCAGCCCATACTACGTGGATCTGGACCAGAATTTGTACCTTCAGGCCGAAGTCCTCCATTCTGATGCCTCTTTGGCTCTGTTTGTGGACACCTGTGTGGCTTCTCCACATCCTAATGACTTCTCATCTTTGACGTATGATCTCATCCGGAGTGGGTAAGGACTTCTGTGTGGGATAGATGCAAACTTTTGCTTTATAACTCTCACACAAGTAGGCATATAAGTTCAGGGAATGAAGATTTTTGGCTAACCGAACTTCCCATGGGTTTGGGCTTAGAGAGTTTTTCTACCCATGGCTTTTGCCTTTGTGGAATCCTCACACTGTCTCCTGGGTCACGTTTCTGACTATGGGGATGGGTACCTAGGCATCATCTCCTGTTAACACGTGGGACAAGAAGAACGACTTATCAATGGTCATTCAACTAGTCATCTATAAACTGGAATTAGATCTCCAGTCATCAAACTCTAGTCTTAGGGTTAATCACTGATTTGATAGCAGACCCAAACTAAAATATCAAAATCTCTGGGTCAGTTTCTGCACTCCAAATTAACTGGAGATAGTGACAAGGAGTAGATGTTTGGAAGGTTAAATGAGAAAGGTCACTTCACTCTCACCAGATGGGTTACTGCAGCAAAGGTGCACATGGACCTCATGTCCTCCATCCATTAGGAATGCAAGTCGTGGCTCAGGACATGTTGAGGTTGAACCACTGGAGACTAGGATGGCTGCGCCGATCTCCTCTATCCTCCCTGGAGTAGGCTCTTCGGGGTGGTGTGATGCTCCTGCACTCTTGGAGGAGGCCTGACATGCTGGGTGTACAAGCCCAGTTCCCATTGTGTAATCTCTGCTGGTGGGCATGGTAGTACTTCTTGGCTTCTAGTATGGCCCTTGGCACCTCAGTACCCATTGCCTCCCATGGGACTGCTGATAGTAATTATGGTAGTAGGGCTTGAATCTCACACCAACCTGAGACACCAAAGAAGACAGCCTCACCTCCTAGGAACTATTTGAATATGAATATCAGTTCAGCAAACAGACTGAGAAACATCTTGTCCAATCTGTCTATTTGAGTTTGTCCTGTTGGAGGCAGCAAACAGGAAAAACCTTACCTAGACCCTCTTGCTCTAAGTAGTAACTGTCTTAGTTAGGGTTTTACTGCTGTGAACAGACACCATGACCAAGACAACTCTTATAAGGACAACATTTAATTGGGGCTGGCTTACAGGTTCAGAGGTTCAGTCCATTGTCATTAAGGGGAGGATGGCAGTGTCTAGGCAGGCATGGTGCAGCCATTGTTCAGAGTTCCACATTTTCATCTGAAGCCTGCTAGTGGAAGACTGGCAGCTAGGAATAGGGTCTTAAAGCCCATGTCCACAGTGACACACCTACTCCAAAAAGGCCACACTTCCAAATAGTGCCACTCCCTGGGCCAAGCATATACAAACCATCACAGCCACCAAGTAGTTTCTGAATGGATATGGAATGATGGAAGTGGATGCAAACCAGGGAGTGATTAGTTCTCTGCTAAAGATTCTTTCTCCACTCTGCTGACATTTTGCCATATTTGTGGCCATGACATTTGTAATGCCAACTGAGCCTGGAGCATAGGGACTCACTAGCTATGGCTGGTACAGAGTTCCCTCACCCCAACCCTCATCCTCACCTCCACCCCCTACTCCCACTCCAGATCTTTCAAATACCCCAGCTCTGAACAAACCTCTGGCTAACCTTTCACTTGGTATGCTAATAGGGCTGCAGAAATCAAAAAGGAGTCTAGGTATTTCAGGGCAGTTGAGTTGATGGTAGAAACAGGAAGGAAGCTCTATGAGAGGGAGGAGGAAGGAAAGAAACTAACCCTCTGGGAGAGCCAGGCCGCCCTGGGACAGTCCACCTAGGAAGCACTCCTTCCTCAAGTCCCAGGCCCATTCTTCTGCCTCTCTTTCAGCACATCCCTTCAGCCTCCCTGTTATAAGCCTCACATGGTTTGACCGCTGGAGACAGCCTCATTTGCTTCGCAGTGAAATTCCTTAAGTAGATTGATTGGCTGGATGGTTTTCTTTCATTACCAGCAGGTGCCTGAGGGAAGAGGAAGCCCTGGATACTGGAGTAGGGTCTTAGAGAGAACTCACCATCATGGAGGTGTGGTTACGCAAGGGCAGGCCTGGTGAGGGGCTCAGCAGAGAGGCCCCAGGAGTCAGGGGACAGAGAACACAGAAGATGTTCAGCCTATATCTGAATATCACCTTTCAAGGCCTAGTGACAAGGAAAGGGAAGAAGAGGCCAACTCCTTTCCCGTCCTACCTCTGGTCTGCTCTTGGATTCCAAACTTGAGCTTCCTTCTCTACTTCCCTGGTTGCTCCTGCCCACTGAACTTCCTCATGGCTGGTGGTTTGCTCTGTCAACAAGCTGGAGAGGCACCAGAGGTGCTGGGACTTATGTGCACACCTCACAACGAGTGTGTGGAGGCACTGGAGGCTCAGGCAGCCAAGGTGTCTGCAAGAATGCAGGGGGATTAAGGTGAGTCCAAACTTCAGCAAGCTAACGCGTTCCTCTCCTTCCTTCCAGATGCATACGGGATGATACCTACCAATCCTATTCTTCGCCCTCGCCGCGCGTCTCCCGCTTTAAATTCAGTTCTTTCCACTTCCTGAACCGCTTCCCCTCAGTGTACCTGCAGTGTAAACTGGTGGTATGTCGAGCGTACGATACCTCCTCACGGTGCTACAGAGGCTGCGTAGTGAGATCCAAAAGGGATGTAGGCTCCTACCAAGAAAAGGTGGATGTTGTCCTGGGACCCATCCAGTTGCAATCCTCCAGCAAAGAAAAGAGGAGCCTCGGTAGGTGGTTACCCTCGGATCCTACCTTCCACTGGAGCCCATGATTCTAGGGTGTGTGTGTGTGTGTGTGTGTGTGTGTGTGTGTGTGGAATTTGGGATGCTTCTTTTCTATGCTATAGGCCAATCCAAACTGCACACAAGTTGATGGATTAGGCCTGGTTGCTGCATTCCCCCAAGACTTAAGGTCATATGTAAGTGATAGGCAAAAGATCTGTGACCTGGAAGGCTTGATTCTCTGGGCTTGGAGTTCCCAGAATCCTCAGTTATAAGGTGAGAGGGTTAATTTCTCTTTGGACTGTCAAGAGCTTGCTAAAGCAACGTTTGTTAAACTGACTTGGTCCTTCTCTGGTGCAAGTCCCTGGATGTTTGATGAATGTTCTATAGCTTTTGTTGTTAACATAATTAATAGTAATATTATGCCTCACCACAATGGTGACAGGAGTTTTGAATTAACCAACTGGATGGGATGTGGAAATGCAGGCAGCATGGATTGGTTTTGACTGCTGGAGGTTGGGGGTTCTAGCATAAAAGGGGTCATTTTGCCTCCCACCTAGACCAGGTGGTAGGTATAATAATTTCTGCTGTGTTGTTTTGTTGTGGGTATTGACTAGGAAATGTCCACAGTAGGACTCCTAGGACCTCTGACCTAGGCTGGGGCCAGATCTACCTATCTTCTAGGTAGGGAGATACAATGGCAAAGGTGACAGGGCCAGAAGTAGATTTGTTATATTGTTACAAGCCTACCTCTAGAAAGGGGCAGCAGCACCACCCCATGGGAACCATCTATGAGAGCTCTCTGTCTTCATGCCCCATACTAGCCCTGCCCCACACCTCGTTCCAGACTCTTCTCCATTCATTCATTAACTATTTACCAGAGGCCCATTGTGTGGTAGGAAGCACACAAAGATACGGTCAGAGCAGACTTGTGCGTGGTGCCTCTGATGGGGATGGGGCTATGTAGAATAGGACAGCGGGCAAAGGGAGGAGCCTGTTTCCTTTTATACCCAAAGTCACCACAGTGGCTCAGGTCCTGGATTTCTTTGGTCTGGACTCTTATTATCATTTCCCAACTGGCTTAAAAGCCACAACTCTCTCCCTTCCCACTCACTTGCAGACCCAGAATTGTTCTCCCAAAGCCAAGGCCCGAGTTCCCACTAAAACCCTCCCTAACTCTCTTGGTTGGGAAGACAACTGGGTAAGTCTCTCTAGACTAACACTCAGCTGCTTCTTGGGATACTGGTAGCCTCAGTTTCACCTTCTCCCATCTTGTTATCCCTCCCCACTGAAAAGTCCTGACAAGGCTACCCTGTTCCTTGTCTCCTTGAGGTGCCCTTTTCTGGCTGTGTCCTTGTCCCACTCCATCATCTCTCTCTCTCTCTGTTCTTCTTCCTCAGACTTGGCAGTGGAGGATGTGGAGAAGCCAGCCAGCTCCCAGGGAGCCTATCCTACTGCAGCCATCTTTGGCGGAGTCTTCCTGGCCATGGTCCTAGCCGTGGCAGCCTTTACACTGGGAAGGAGGACACGCAATGCCCATGGCCAACCTCCAAGTACTAAGTTGTGAAGAGAAACAACCCAGACATTGGCTCCACAAGCACAGATTCCCAGAAAAGATGGAAGACGAGAGGGCCTGATGCTTGGCACCCAGATACATGGCGACTAAGATTCCCTGAGCACAAACGCTTAGCCAAGCCCAATGAGATAGCAAAGAAGAAAGGTGGGAGGCAAGTTTTCCCAGGATCTACAGACTGAAGGCTGGGAAGAATGTCATAGGAGAATGAGACCAGTGTCTACAATCACAGGCAACTGTGAGCTGAGCACTGGTGGCAGCCATGCTTTCTCTAGCTAGACTTTCCCTTTACCATGTGTATAGCCAACTGTAGTGTTGATGTCAGCTTTTTCTTACAATACTGCAAACTGAATATAAATAATCTTTCTCACGGCAAGTGTCTGAGTGGTCATTGTCTATATAGGCTTATCCACATACTGGATTCCCTCAAGTCAGGCAGACAGCTTCGGTGACATGGCCCACAGAAATGACACAAGGGCAAGGGACTTGCTTTGTGGCTTCCAGAACCTTCAAGAGAATGATCATCTACATTCCTCCAAGACTCTTCATCTTTCCATTTGTAACACACACAGATGTTCAGAGCTATGGGCTGGGAAGGGCTAGGGGAGGGTACCCATGCCTAGAGCAGGAGTCCTGTTTACATGAAATCTCCAGGGAGAAGAAATATGACAGATGATCATAGAAGATAAAGAAATGTAGCCAGGTACCCAGGCTGGCAGGCCCCGTCTTCTAGGTACTGTGCTGGCAATGCCAACACAGATCCCAACAGGTAGCTGCTAGGATGATCCTAACTATGAACACGTTGCTAGAGTTAGGTGAGACCCCTTGGGACCAAGGGCAGGAGAAGTTTAGCTGCTAGCACTGACAAGAGATGACTGAGAGCTGCCCATCACCAGTCTTGATGAGACTTCAGCTCCTATGAGATAGCTCATGGGATAACACACACACACACACACACACACACACACACACACACACCCTTTCAACATGCAAAGGAGCAAGGAAGCCAGGGCATAGCTTCTGGCCTTCATTACCCAGATCCATGTCCCAGGCTGGGGACATCAGGGAGAGTTCTGAGGGATCACTGTGTTTGGGCTAGCCTGGAAAACATCAGTACTAAAGTGAAATGTAGACCCAGCCTGTGGCTAGATCTGAACGGATGTGGACCTGCTTAGAGATCAGTGGCTCTGTGTTGGGCGACACCCTCAAATGCATGACAGACACACAGTGGGTAAAAGAACAGGACTCTGCAAATTTGTTTTGAGCTGTGTTTTGCTTGCCTTCCAATTCCTTCCAAGTAGAAAAGGCTCCCTATCACCCTCTTGCCATCCCAGCGGTGGAGGCAAGAGGGCGCTACAGCTCAACATTAGTGCCGTTTGTTTCTGTGTCTCTGTTCCTTTCCCTCTCCCTTGCTTCCTCCTTCCTTCCTATATGAATTGTGTACATATAGGTACTTCTCTCTCAGAGACAGAGACAGAGAGACAGAGACAGAGAGACAGACAGGAGAGAGACAGAGAGACAGAGAGAGAGAGAGAGACAGACAGAGACAGAGAGACAGAGAGAGACAGACAGGAGAGAGACACACAGACAGAGACAAAGAGACAGAGAGAGACAGACAGGAGAGAGACAGAGAGACAGAGATACTTTGGATGTCTTCCTTGACAGCTCTCCACTTTACACAGGTGAACCTGAAGCTCACGCTGAACCTGGAGCTCATCAGTTCTGCTGGTCTAGAGCACCAGTCTTCCTTCACCTTTTCAAGTGCTGGTTTTAAAGACAGCTGCCATGTTCCCCTGAAGATGTTTCTTTCTCCCTTTAACCTTACAGCTATTCTGTGAATCTCGACCCACCCAGCCTCATCCCAGACTTCCCAGGTGGACAGACTCCAGGAGGGAAGCCAGGCCATTCTTACTTCATCAAGGAAGTTTACAAATCTCAAGTTGCCAGACTCTGGGGGTATCAGGGGAATACCAGGTTCCAGCACATCCTCCTCTGGTACAACGGACATACCTTAATTTAATGTGTTCCTCCTCCTCCACACCCTCAGAGTCACACATTCCTTCTGAGAAGAGACGATCTCTCCCCTCTCTATGCCACCAGGAATCAAGGGCTGTGTCCCCTGTTGTGGCCCACTCATCAACCACCTGTATGAGAACCTCTCCCTTCCTCTGAGATCTGTTAAAGGGGACAGCCACTCTGCATCATGATCTAGAACCTTCTGGGCTGGTTTGGTTTTTGTCAGCTGGATTGATGCCACAGTTGTCTTGGAAGAGGGAAACTCAGTTGAGAAAATGCCTGTATCTGATACAAAGCATTTTCTTTACTGATTATTGATCTGGGAGGGCCCAGCCTATTGTAGGCAGTGCCCCCCCTGGGCAGGTGGTCCTGGGCTATATAAGAAAGCAGCCTGAGCAAGCCAGTAAGTAGTGTTCCTTCAAGGCTTCTGCCTTGATTCCTGCCTGCAGGATCCTGCCTCAGTTTTCCTAGATGGTAGGCTCTACTCTGTGAGCCAAATAAACTGTCTCCTTCTCAAGTTGCTTTTGGTCATGGTGTTTATCACAGCTACAGAGAAGCAAACCAAAACACTCTTTTTATATCCCTTGCCATCTTACCTGCCTCTTTGTAAGTCCATGGTGTTAATAATATTCTCAATGAATCTCTTATTCAAAATGACAGTCTACCTTGGTGTCCCCTGAGCCTCAAACCTGAGGCGTTTCAGTTACTATTCTTGTCCCTGTGACATGTGCTGATGGACAAAGGACTTATTTCGTTCACTGCTTCAGGGGACTCAGTTCATCATGGTGTGGAGACACAGAAAGAGGAGTGACACAGTACACACTGGTGGCTTCCAGACCAGGAAGCAGAGAACAGACCCAGGAGAGGGGCTAGCCATAACCTTCAAGGATGTGCTGGTGAGTTCTATATCAACATAACACAAGCACAAGTCATCTGAGAGGAGGGAGCCTCCATTGAGAACATGCCTCCATAAAGATCAGGCTGTCAGCCAGCCTGTAAGGCATTTTCTTAATTAGCCATTGTGGGTGGGGCTTCCCCTTGGGCCAGTGGTCCAGGCTTTTATAAGAAAGCAGGCTGAGCATGTCACAAGGAGCAAGCCAGTAGGTGAGTATCTCTCCATGGCCTCAGCATCAGCTCCTGCCCTCAGGTTCTTGCCCTGTTTGAGTTCCTGTCTTGACTTACATTAATAGTAAACGGTGATGTAGAAGCATAAGCCACAGGAACCTTTTCATTCCCTAGCCTGCTTCGGCCATGGTGTTTCATCAGAGCAATAATAAACCTAACTAGGACAAAGGGCATGCCCCAGTTCCCAGTAACCCCACTCCCTCCAGCTGGCCCTATAACACCATCTGGGGCCCACGTGAGTCTGAGGGGGAACAAACACTTCAGACTCAGTTTTTAAGAGTTCCCACATTGCTTTATGGGAGGATATAAGAGCTAGAGATCTCCTATTTTACCATCTTGCTTGTAATTGTCCCGTACTCTTAAGTAATAAATTCTTCAGCAGAAATATAGATGGGATTTGTGTTAACCTTGACATCTCTATAATCTCACACTCACACACATGCAGGATCATTGGAGATAGAAAGGACAGTTTGGAAATCAGATTGACTTTTTTTTTCCCACACTGAGAGAAATAATTCCTGAGGTTGTGACATTTACCTTTGGATAGCTATGAGCGAGGTACTCATTAAGACAGAACTGTAAGCGGCTAATGCTTTTCTGTGCATTAGGAGCCTTTGGATACCATCAGGGCTCTTAAGAACAGGACAGCTTTATAGCTCTTGAAAGGCAATATCTCTCCTCTTTGAAAGCATTTCAGGTTCAAAGAGGGGAAATTTCCCCTCTAGGCAGGGAAGGGTACCTCACACTCTCCACAGAATATCAAAAATAACTGAAACAACCTTTAATAGGCAGTGAGTTGGATTGTTAGAAGCTGTGACAGAAAAGGCTTTCTCGGTAATAGCTGATTTAAAAGCTAAAAGTGGTGTCCCTCACCAGGAAGAGAAATTACCAAATGATAAGTAACAGGCTTATTTGAAGTGGGAGGAACATGGAGGGATGCATGTGGATTTATACACACGTGTTACATCATGCGCTCTTCATGCCGCATTTACCGTAGAGTACTAAGGGGAAATAGAAGGACAACCAGGACATCGATTAATCTTCGTGGGGATATGGACATTTTCACCGAGGACCAAGTCTTTAGGGCTTCTAGGTCGACATCACTTGGGTTTCTGAGTTTGTGCCCGAGATTAGCAATACTTACTCAGAATAGCATTGTGATTATTTGTCTCAACGAAGGACAGCATTGTAGGTGCTGTTGTTAAGATATGGTTCATTAATTCGGGCTGTGTCTTGGTCTTCCATAGTTGGATTTTTGAAGGCCAAGGTGGTGGAGTTCAAAGTCAGGGAGGACACTAGGAATGGTTCTGTGTAACTCTTCAGGATGGGTGTTCTTGGAAGTAGAATATCTTGCATGTTTCCTTCTGGATGAGATTTTTGGCAGCTGTGACTGCTTTGGAGGTTTTAGTAAAGCACAATTGAGGTGAGCACTAATCCCCCCAAAATCAATCTGTCTGTCTATCTGTCTGTCTGTCTGTCTGTCTGTCTGTCTGTCTGTCTACTGACTGAATATATTTCATCAGAGAGATCTGTAAAGTGCTTTGTAACCGTTTGCCTAAGCTATTAGCATCTCCCAGAGAGAACAAGCCGAGACAGTCTTCTCAACCTGGGAGTGCTGGCAGTAGCAGGCTGTGTTCATCTGACTCTCTAAGAGGCAGGCGCTTTAGGTATTTATGACCCCTGGCAGTGGCAGGTCTTAGAAATCCAGTCTCCGATGGGTTTAAAGAAGAACCAGGATTGACTTCTGAAATGGCACACAAAGGTGGCAGGCTGACGGCAGTTACATGCCCTGGCATTTTCCCATGCCCCAGTCTTGCTCTGCCTTGTTCTAAGAGCCGACCTCCTTCTTGGTGGGCAGCAACTGGGGAGCAACGCTTCTCACCCTGCTCTGTGCCTCTCACCCTGCTCTGTGCCTCTCACCCTGCTCTGCATCACACTTCACTTTAACTCGTTCCAGGGTCCATCACGTTCATGTCTGCACCAGTCACTGACCGATGGGGATGGCGAGGCTCATCCACATCATTTATACCTTGTCTTCATTGTTCTCGGGCTAGTTTCCAAGCAGGGATTGGATTGTTTCCTCCTGGGGACATTGCTTAGTGAGTGGGGTAGGGATAGATAGCTGGACAAACCTGACTTCTCTGTTATGACAGAGGGGAACCATGCAGAGGAGGCTACTTTCAACACACCCTTCAGACCTTTCACTCATCTTTGTGGGATGAAAGTCAGGGCACTGGAGAGGGGAGTGAGGCAGCCTTGGGTCAACATAGACTGAGACCAGTTGAGGGCAGTTCTGATGGTGTGAATGCTGTTGGCAGGTATGGACAGATACACTGTTTCAAGTGGAAGAAAAGACACATGGGAGAGTTTAGAGAGACTGTTTAAGGACCTTTAGAAACAGTGTAGCCAGGACAAAGATCTGGGGGACAAAAATCCTTAGAGACTGAGGCTAATCCAAGAGGACATTGTGACATGGAATACCAAAGACTTTGATTTCTGGGTATCTCTGGAAACCACAGTCCTTTTGGTCTCCCTAGGCACCCCCAAGCATGCTGGTATGTTGCTGCAGAGCAGGGAATCAGGCCTGACATATCCGAGTGGATGCTGGGACCCAGGAGGAAGGCTTCACTTTCTCCCAGTATTTGATCTATCTGGGCACATCCGACAAAACCGCAGAGAGCTTTGTTCTTGCCACAGCTCAGCATGGAGGATAGAGTGAAGGAGACAGAAATGGTGGAGGGTTTCTGGAGTAGAAGAGGAAATGGGTGGAAGTCTGGGCTTTATAGTAGTCATGGCCTGGAGGCTGAGTCACAGAAGTGGAATCACTTTTGAATGCTGAGCAGGAGACATTGTTCCAACCTGGTTCCTCACCCCATCCTCTATGAGAACTGCTTGATCAACCAGATAGCTCAGAGTATCTGCCGTGTTCTGATGGAGCGTGATCCTCTCGCCCTGGGAACTCCCTAAGAGCCAGTGTAAAGAAAGGTCCTACACAGATGGTCTCTCTACTCCGAAGGAAGACAAGTCAAAGGGAGAGGAAACTAGCCAGGAAATGGGAAGGACGTTTCACAGAAATCTGCACTTTCCTTAGAGACACTGAAAAGATGCCAATGCCACTGGGAACTGAGGAAGTGTGGCCCCTTAAAATGAAAAAAAAAACATTAGCTGTTATTTGTTGCATATTTGATTAAGCTGTCTTTAAAATTCTTGGTAAAATCTAGAGTTGGTTAGATTTTGGGAGATGGAAGCTTGTATTCTCTTGACTACTGTATATGTTGGTGATATTCTTCCTAGACAACTGGATACTAGTGTGTAGCCAAACACAAGCACACTCATTCCGACTCACCAATGTCACTTTTCCCCAAAGCACTGTTTCTCTACCCTGGACCTACGACACTGTTGACCTGCCTCATTCCCTGTCCATTGTGGGACTGCATTGTTTAGTAGTGACACTGGCCCCTTCCCCCAAGATACCTGCAACATCCCTGACTTGCAACCCTGTAGGGTGTGTGGACCATGCCACCAGACAGGCATAAGAACTGGTGAGGTAGAGCATCCTCAAACCCTGGAATCTGAGAGATCGGAGACAGCAAGAGCGGGACTGCTCCCTCCCTGCTTCTATGCTTGCTCTGCAGCATGTAACCAGGACACTCAACTAAGGTGACCACCGGCAGTCAGTCATGTAGCACATGGAATGCCTCTCCATGCTAATGAGGCATCTCAATAGCCTTAGCCTTCAGCCAATGACCTTCCTTTTCTGATATTCTCATGACCTTATCCCAAATTATATAAACTCTGGTTATCCTGAATAAAGTGTATGCATTCATATCTACTGCCAATAAAGAAACATGAACAAGCTAAGATCTTTTCTGAGAGCTGCTTCATCAAAAATCATCATGGGGAAGGCCTTTGCTTTGCCTAAATGATCTATGACACTAAGGCTCCCGAAGAAGGCCTTCTCTCTTCTTCCATGCCCTCTGGCATTGGGCACTTACTTCCAACCAGACCAGAATCCTGCCTGGACCCTGCCTCTACTTTCCCCTTCAGGCCTGGCATGCAGCAGCACCTGGATGCCCCAAAGGGAAACCCAGATAGCTAACTCCCAACCTCCCTGAGCCAGCTTGTGGGCAGTGTCCAGATACTACCAGAGGAGAGGCAGAAGACAGGACCACATAGCCCTAAATGGAGACACGAAAAATGTCTCCAGACATTGTGGCCATACAGGGAGATGGGTGTCAGGCCAGTGAGTCATGGGCTATGAAAGAAGTCACCCAGACCAAAAGGAGAGGTGGAACTGTATTAGATCCTCGGTGGTACAGCTACACGATGGGGCAGTTAGAGAGACTGCAGGGGTTTTCTAAGATACTGCCTTCATGGCAGGATTTATGCACAGGCAGACAGGCAGGAGATAAATCAGTGTTACAGTGTCTTGGCTATTTAGGTCCTACTGGGTGAGACACCTGGAGCTTGTATCTGACAACACAGTATTTTGCTAAGGGATAAGCTTTACACCTTAACCCTAACCTCCTGACCCTATCCCTAATCCTCTAACTCTAACTCCCTAACCCTAACCTTAGCCTTAACCCTAACCTTTTTGGTCCTGCTTGGAGGCAGTGGTGGCCTTGCTAGTCTGATCTGTTCTCAGGTCAAAATGACACAGCCTCCATCCAAGGACAGTGCCCATGGTGTCAAACATTGTGAGGAGTAAGGACTTGAAATTTAACCTTGTTAAGGACCCCTGCCCTAAAGACCTAGCTTCATGGAAGCAGAGGATGGGCACGGTAGGAAGCCTAAAGTCTAGAACTGCTCTGTTGTGGGGCTCATCTACCACTGGAGAAGGGAGTCCCCACACTTGGCCTTGGGTCCTTCCTTCTCTACCTCAAAAGCAGAGCTCAGGCTGGTTGCTAGAGAAATACAGATAGAAGGACTGGAGTGATCCAGTTGTTATTGACCACATGTGCAGCGTTTGTCCTCTGGTCCCGTTGTTTCAGCAAATTAAAATCATTCATGGCCACTAATACCTTATATGACAGCTTTATTGATCGTCACATACCCTACAATCCACTCCCTTAAGCTTACCATCCAGCGATCTTTAGATGGTTAGCAGAGCATTCCAGTACCCTCACACATTCCTAGAACACCTTTATCACTTCCAAAAGAAATGCCAAAGCCATCCAACCTACTCATTTGTTCCCACCTTCACCCCACACTTTCAGGAACCACAGACCTCATTTCTGACTCTAAATTTAACTCTGATGGACATTTGCATAAACAGAAGCAGAAAGTGCGTGGTCTTTAGGGACCAGATTCATTCACTTAGCAAGATACTTCTATATTTAATCACAATTGGATCTTGAGCAGTTCCTAACCTTTCACACACCTGAAAAACATTTTCTTGCATGAATGTTACCATCGCCTTACCCATCACCAGATGGGCATTTGGTTATTTCTACTTTAGACCTACTGTAAGGAAATTGCTATGAGCATTTCTGTGCAAACACTTGTGTGTGGACACAGTCTGGATTCTCCTGGATGTGTCCTGAGAGTGAGAGAGGGGTGAGGAGCTATACATAACCTTTTCGTTTATTGTATTGTTGGACTGTTCCACAAGGGCTTGTACCATGGTGTACTGACTGGTTTTGTGTGTCAACTTGACACAAGCTGGAGTTATCACAGGGAAAGGAGCTTCATTTGAGAAAATGTCTCCATGAGATTCAGCTGTAAGGCATTTTCTCAATTAGTGATCAAGGGGGAAGGGCCCCTTGTGGGTGGTGCCATCCATGTGCTGGTAGTCTTGGGTTCTATAAGAAAGCAAGCTGAGCAAGCCAGGGGAAGCAAGCCAGTAAGGAACATCCCTCCATGGCCTCTGCATCAGCTCCTGCTTCCTGACTTGCTTGAATTCCAGTCCTGACTTCCTTTGGTGATGAACAGCAGTATGGAAGTGTAAGCTGAATAAACCCTTTTCTCCACAACTTGCTTCTTGGTCATGCTGTTTTGTCCAGGAATAGAAACCCTGACTAAGAGACATGGATACTGTTTTGGCAATGAACCATGAGAATTCTAGTTTGATATGTAATAAGTGGAAACACGTGTCTGTCCATTTAGACAACCCCACTCCCAAGGGGCTAGCTCCTACAACATCTCTGCTGTTACACCTGGGTTGGCTTCTGTGCCTTTGCTCTAGGCACATTCAAAGGGTTTTGGATAAATCAGTCATGGGAATGGGACCTGACTCTGTTTCTGATGCTGAAATCTAGTGAATGTAGGTGAGGCTTTTAGAAAAGCTCAGAGATTTCTTGACTGCCTTACCTCCAGGTTCAAGGTCATGTAATGTGGTAGAGGGAGCTGGAACTTCTTCAAGCATGGAGTCACAATGGACCATGGCCAACTAGTTACTCTTCCTCGGAGACTTCCAGAATAATCAAACAGGCACCACTGTTTTCCCAGAGCCACGAGGAGAATGGTAAATGAGAATTTGTCTCTAGCTACTTTACCCTTCTTTTATAGATCACCCAGGGGACCCCCAGAAGTTTCACTGTGGCCAGTGTCATTCCAGGAGAGGAGGAGACAGATTTCAGTAGTGTCTCGTGAATATCCTCAAGCCACTGAGTTGTCCCTGCTGCTGGAAGCAGGCACTGCTCAGAACGAATGTCTGCAGCTCTCATTTGGGCACTGTTGACAAGGATAGTGTGTAATTCGTGAGCCCTCTCTAGACCCTGAAGACACCCTGCTCCCTGTTCCACTTCAGACTTTTGTAGCTTGCTCAATACAAACACATCCCGTGGTAGAGGGTCTTCAAAGAGACTCTCGTCCAAATGAAAGTGTCTCGCTTCCTCCTTAGTCCTAGAGGAGGAAGGGACAAAGAGGAGGATGCCTTTGTCACTGGGCAGATGCCTTCTTTGTGTGTGTGTGTGTGTGTGTGTGTGTGTGTGTGAGCAAATGTGAATGTATTTTGCTGCAGAGAGTATTGAATTTCTTTTATTTTTTTTCCTGGTCAAAAACAGATTATAAACTGGGCCTGGTGGTTTATGTTTATAATCTGAGCTACTTGGAAGCTCAATCTGAACAATTTCCTGAGGTGTTGTATCAAACAAACAAACAAACAAACAAAGAAAAAGTAAGAGCCCGGAGAGATGGCTCAGTGGTTAAGAGCACTGGCTGNGCCAAGGAAAGCAAGCCAGTAAGGAACATCCCTCCATGGCTTCTGCATCAGCTCCTGCCTTCTGACCTGCTTGAGTTCCAGTCCTGACTTCCTTGGTGATGAACAGCAGTATGGAAGTGTAAGCCAAATAAACCCTTTCCTCCCCAACTTGCTTTTTGGTCATGATGTTTGTGCAGGAATAGAAACCCTGACTAAGACAGGACCTGACTCTGTTTCTGATGCTGAAATCTAGTGAATGTAGGTGAGGCTTTTAGAAAAGCTCAGAGATTTCTTGACTGCCTTACCTCCAGGTTCAAGGTCATGTAATGTGGTAGAGGGAGCTGGAACTTCTTCAAGCATGGAGTCACAATGGACCATGGCCAACTAGTTACTCTTCCTCGGAGACTTCCAGAATAATCAAACAGGTACCACTGTTTTCCCAGAGCCACGAGGAGAATGGTAAATGAGAATTTGTCTCTAGCTACTTTACCCTTCTTTTATAGATCACCCAGGGGACCCCCAGAAGTTTCACTGTGGCCAGTGTCATTCCAGGAGAGGAGGAGACAGATTTCAGTAGTGTCTCGTGAATATCCTCAAGCCACTGAGTTGTCCCTGCTGCTGGAAGCAGGCACTGCTCAGAACGAATGTCTGCAGCTCTCATTTGGGCACTGTTGACAAGGATAGTGTGTAATTCGTGAGCCCTCTCTAGACCCTGAAGACACCCTGCTCCCTGTTCCACTTCAGACTTTTGTAGCTTGCTCAATACAAACACATCCCGTGGTAGAGGGTCTTCAAAGAGACTCTCGTCCAAATGAAAGTGTCTCGCTTCCTCCTTAGTCCTAGAGGAGGAAGGGACAAAGAGGAGGATGCCTTTGTCACTGGGCAGATGCCTTCTTTGTGTGTGTGTGTGTGTGTGTGTGTGTGTGTGTGTGAGCAAATGTGAATGTATTTTGCTGCAGGCTCATAACTTAAAGAAAATAAAAAAAAGGACCAGTTTTTGTCTAATATTTGACCCGGACCACCAAATACAAATATTAGACTCGATGAACCTTCGAGTTAGACTTGTTAAAGGACTCCACAACATAGTTTGTTTGTTTGTTTGTTTGTTTCTTTTTCATTCTCGGGCCTCTCTACCGAGTCACCAATTCTCGTGACCGACCTCTTCCTGAGAACCCAGGTTTGATTGACTGCACACACATGGTGGTTCACAACCATCTCTATCTCTAGTGCTAAGGGATCTGACACTCTGTTCTGGCCTCCAGGGGCATTAGGCACATATGTGGTCCACTGATGCACACGAAGGAAACATTAGCGCTTTGCCTTCTTCACTTGCTCTAAATGCCCTCCTCCAAATTGAAGTTTCTATTTATGCTCATGCTGAACCAGAAGATATTTTGGGGGAGACCGAGACTCCATTCCCTGTCACTCACATTTGTATTGCTTTCTAATTGCCAGGACTCAGTGTTTGATGGACAACTTCAGTTTTTCAATGAATACGCAGGGTCACAAAAACAACCCAGCCCGTTGGGGCAAGCCCCACTGTTTAGAACTAATGATGGTGGTAAGCTAAAACTCAAGAGCTTCTGGAAATAAGGAAGCCTCCGCCACAGGGTCTCGTCTTGGAAACACTGGAGAGACTTAGCAGGAGCCAAGGAGCTCAAAAGAAGAGCAGAGGGGGAAGGAGCCTGGGGTACACTGTGCAGGAGACATGAAGGACAGTACACTTGCGCATGCTCAGGACTAGACAGAGCTTCAATGTGGACAGCAAGCAGGCCTTTGCTTGCGAGCTTTGAAGAGATGGTCTTCCGGGAGCCAGTAGATTTTAATGGCGTCATTCGGGTGGATTCCCTTTGATACAAAATCCTGGTTCATGAGCATCATGTCTCCAGGAAAGCCAGTGATAGGGAAGAGGCTTCTGTTTGTGAGGCCGGTGATCCGCCGCTCCGGTCTCTTCACAGGGAGGAAGGTTTTCCGATCATTCCGATGGCATACTACACAACTTTTCGTTTCTTCTGACTTGAAAACCACATTCATTGTGACTTCTCGTTTATTTGTGGGTTCAGACTTGGCCTCCCTTTTTCCCCCCTGACTGGCTTTATCATTGCTATCTGTGTCATCATCCTCTCTCTCTTCACTGAACTTGTCTGTTTCTGGGGAACCCGGCTCTGCTCCGGAGTGCAGTGAGGCGCTCCTGTGCCTTCCAATATTTGTAGAAAACTGCTTGTTTTCTAGGGCTCGTGCCAGCTGCATTCTTTTGATGTGCTTCTTGATGCCTGTCACCTCTCGGTGTGGCGTTTGGAACTCTTCAGCAGGCACAGACACCTTCGCTGTCCATATTTTTTCTGGGGGTCCACACACAGCATAAGAAAGGGGGTCTCTTCCCCACTCTGTGGCCTTTTTGTAGTCTGCAGACTGCTTCTGGAGTTCCCTCAACATCCTCCACTCTTTGTATTGTTCTTCAACCAAAAATCTTCTTGCTGCTATGGTATGAACGCCACCGAGATGCTGGAGATGGAAAAAGGATGCTTAAAAATCTCAATACTTAGAGAGAGGCAGCCCCCCACCCCCACCCCCCGCAATGAGAATTAGCTAGTGACTGGTTCTCCCTTTGCTGCTAAGAGCATTCGAATCTCTATAAACGGGAAAGAGGGCAGATGTTGGGAATTAAATAGGCTTGGGTTCAAAGCTTGGCTCTCCTTTTGTCCTTTACAAATTTAGAGTATATGTATTGACCTTACAAAAGGTTATTGGGAAACCTCAGAAGATATGGTGTATGAAAGCAATCGTGTGTGTGTGTGTGTGTGTGTGTGTGTGTGTGTGTGTGTGTGTAAGGGAGGGAACATTTACTTTGGCTCACACTTTGAGGGAACATACTTCATCATGGTAAGGGAGGCACAGTGGCAGGGGCTCTGTGGTGGTGGGGACATGAGGCAGCTTGCTGTCCTCTCAGAGGGCATCATCATTAGCACAGGAACCAAAGCCAGGCACAAGACCAGAAGGCTCATCCTGTCAGTGACCCACTTCCTGTTTCAGACAGACCCCACCTCCTAAAGGTTCCATAACGTCTCAAAACTTCACCACTTACTAGAGACCATACGTTGAAACACACGGGCTCGTGGGGCCACACCACACACTCAAGCAAAGCACAGTGCCTGGAAGAAGAGCTGAGGGTCCCACAGCTTCATCTTTATCCTATGTTTGCAGCTGACACGTTTTAAAAAATTAATGAATTCATTTATTTTTTACACTCCATATTTTATTCCTCCCTCCCCATCTGCCCTCTTACTGTTCCACATCCCATACCTCCTCCCCACTCCCCTGTTTCCATGAGGATGTCCCCAACCCCCATTCTTCCTGACCTCTAAACTCCCTGGGGCCTCCAGCCTCTTGAAGGTTAGGTGATCATCTCTGAATGAACACAGACCTGGCAGTCCTCTGAGGTATGTGTGTTGGGGGCCTCATATCAGCTGGTGTATGCTGCCTGGTTGGTGGTCCAGTGTTTGAGAGGCGTTGGGGGTCCAGATTAATTGAGACTGTTGGTCCTCCTACAGGGTCACCCTTCTCCTCAGCTTCTTTCACCCTTCCCTAATTCTACAACAGGGGTCAGCTGCTTCTGTCCATTGGTTGGGTGCAAATATCTGCATCTGACTCTTTCAGCTGCTTGTTGGGTCTTCTGGAGTGTGGTTATGCTAGGTCCCTTTTCATGAGGGTTCCATAGCCTCAGTAATAGTGTCCGGCCTTGGGACCCCCCCTTGAGCTGGATCCCACTTTGGGCCTGTCACTGGACCTTCTTTTCCTCAGCTCTTCTCCATTTCCAGCCCTGCAGTTCTTTCAGACAGGGACAATTATGGGTCAGAGTTGTGACTATGGGATGGTCCCCCTCTCCCTCATTTGATGCCCTGTCTTCCTGCTGGAGGTGGGTTCTATAAGTTCCTTCTCCCTACTGTCAGGCATTTCATCTAAAGACCCTTTGAGTCCTGAGGGTCTTTCACCTCTCAGGTCTCTGGTGCATTCTGGAGGGTCCCCCCAACCTCCTATCTCCGGAGGTTGCCTGTTTCCATTCTTTGCTGGCTTTCTGCTAACTTTCAGAGCTTCAGTCCTTTTCCCTCACCCAATACCAGATCAAGTTTCCCTCTCCCCCCACTCTCCTGCTGTCCACTTTCCCTCATAGATCCCTCCCTCCCTCCCTCCCTCCTTCCCTCCCTCCCCACTTGTGATTGTTTTCTTCTCTCTCCCAAGTGGGTCTGAGGTGTCTTCATTTGGGTACTTCAGCTTGTTGACCTTTTTGAGTTTTGTGGACTGTATCTTGGACATTCTGGTTTTTTTTTTTTTTTGGCTAACATCCACTTACTAGTGAGTACATGCCATGCATGTCCTTTTGGGTTTGAGTTACCTCACTCAGGATGATATTTTCTAGTTCCATCCATTTGCCTGCATAACTCAGGATGTCTTCATTCTTAATAGCTGAGTAGTATTCCATTGTGTAAATGAACCACATTTTCTGTATCCATTCTTTTGTCATGGGACATCTGGGTTGTTTCCAGCTTCTGGCTATCACAAATAAGGCTGATATGAACATAGTGAAACACGTGCCCTGTGGCATGGTGAGGCATCTTTTCGGTATATTCCCAAGAGTGGTATGGCTGGGTCTTCAGGTAGATCTATTTCCAATTTTCTGAGGAACCTGCAGATTGATTTCCAGAGTGGTTGTACCAGTTTGCAATTCCACCAGCAATGGAGGAGTGTTCCTCTTTCTCCACATCCTCTCCAACATGTGTTGTCACCTGTGTTTTTGATCTTAGCCATTCTGATTGGTATAAGGTGGAATCTCAGGATCATTTTGATTTGCATTTCTCTGATCACTAAGGAACTTTGAACATTTCTTTAGGTGCTTCTCAGCCATTTGAGATTCCTCAGTTGTGAAATCCGTTTAGTTCTATATCCCATTATTTGATTGGGTTGCTTGTTTTTTTTAAATTAATTAATTAATTAATTTATTTATTTATTTATTTTTGTGATTAGCTTCTTAGGGTTGGTGAAGTTCTTTTTTCCCTAATCTGTAGGTTGCCGGTTTGTCTATTGACTATGTCCTTTGCCTTACAGAAGCTTTCCAGTTTCCTGAGGTACCATTTATCAATTATTGGTCTTAGAGCATGAACCATTGGAGTTCTGTTTAGGAAATTTCCCCCTGAGTCCATGAATTCAAGGCTCTTTCCCACTTTTTCTTCTATTAGATTCAGTGTATCTGGTTTTATGTTGAGGTCCTTGATCCACTTGGACTTGAGCTTTGTGCAAGGGGATACAAATTTCATTTTTCACATACAGACAGCCACTTAGACCAGCACCATTTATTGAAGATGCTTTCTTTTTTCCATTGTATATTTTTGGCTTCTTTGTCAAAGATCAAGTGTCCATAAGTGTGTGGTTTAAAATTCTGGGTCTTAAATTCTATTCCATTGATCAACGTGCTGTCTTTGTACCAATACCATGCAGTTTTTATCATTATTGCTCTGTAATAAAGCTTGAGGTCATGGGTGTTGATTCCCTTTTTATGTTGGTTTTTGGTTTTTGGTTTTTGGTTTTTGGTTTTTGGTTTTTGGTTTTTGGTTTTTGCGAGACAGGGTTTCTCTGTGTAGCCCTGGCTGTCCTGGAACTCACTCTGTAGAGCAGGCTGGCCTCGAACTCAGAAATCCACCTGCCTCTGCCTCCCAAGTGCTGGGATTAAAGGCGTGCGCCACCACCGCCTGGCCCAGCTGTTCTTTTATTGTTTAGAATTGTTTTCACTATTCTGGGTTTTTTGCCTTTCCAGATGAATTTGAGAATTGCTCTTTCCATGTCTTTGAAGAACTGTGTTGGGATTTTGATGGGAATTGCATTGAATCTGTAGATTGCCTTTGGTAGGATGGCCATTTTTACTATGTTAATTCTGCCAATCCATGAGCATGGGACATCTCTCCATTTTCTGGGATCTTCTTCTATGTCTTTCTTGAGAGACTTGAAGTTATTGTCATACAGGTCTTTCACTTGTTTGGTTACAGATACCCCAAGATATTTTATATTATTTGTGGCTATTGTGAAGGGAATTTTTCTGTAATTTCTCAGCCTGTTTATCCTTTGTATAAAGGAAGGCTACAGATTTATTTGAGTTAATTTTGTATCTGGCCACTTTGTTGAAGTTGTTTATCAGCTGGAGACGTTCTCTGGTAGAATTTTTGGGGTTGCTTATGTATAGTATCATACCATCTGCAAATAGTTATACCTTTATTTCTTCTTTGCCAATTTGTATCCCCTTGATCTCTTTTTGTTGTCTTATTGTCCTAGCTAGCACTTTGAGTACTATATTGAATAGATATGGGGAGAGTGGGCATCTTTGTTTTGTCCCCAATTTCAGTGGGATTGCTTCAAGTATGTCTCCATTTAATTTGATATTGGCTGTTGGTTTGCAGTAAATTGCTTTTATTATATCTAGGTATGGGCCTTGAATTCCTGGTCTCTCTAATACTTTTAACATGAAGGGGTGTTGTATTTTGTCAAATGCTTTTTCTGCATCTAAGGAGATGATCATGTGATTTTTTTCCTTTGACTTTGTTTATATAGTGGATTAAGTTAATGGATTTTTGTATATTAAACCAACCTTGCATCCCTGAGATAAAGCCTACTTGATCATGGTGAATGATGGTTTTGATGTGTTCTTGGATTCGGTTTGCAAGAATTTTTATTGAGTATTTTTGCATCAATATTCATAAGCGAGATTGGTCCAAAGTTCTCTTTTTTTGGTTGGGTCCTTCATCACAATTAATAACTTTAGGTTGAAAGTCTATTTTATTGGATATTAGGATGGCAATTTTTGCTTGTTTCCTGGGACCATTTGCTTGGAAGAATTTTTTCCATCCTTTTATTCTGAGATAGTGTCTGTCTTTGTTAATGAGGTTTGTTTTTTTTATGCAGCAAAATGCTGGATCTTGTTTGTGTATCCAGTCTGTTAGCTTATGTCTTTTTATAGGTGAGTTGAGTCCATTAATATTCAGAGATATTAAAGAGTGATGACTGTTGGTTTCTTATGTTTGTTTTTGTAGGTGGTTTTATGTGCTATTGGTTCTCCCCTTTTGGCTTTGTTGTGAGATACTTAATATCTTGACCTTTCTTTGGTGCAGGTACCTTCCTTGTGTTGGGAGTTTTCCTTTTAAGATCCTCTGTAGAGCTGGATTGGTAGAAAGATACTGTTTGAATTTGATTTTGTCCTGGAATATTTTGGTTTCTCCATCGTGTTGGTTGAGAGTTTTACTGGGTATAATAGCCTGTGCTGGAATTTTTGTTCTCTTAGAATCTTCATGACCTCTGACCAGGCTAGGCTCTTCTGGCTTTCATAGCCTCTGTTGAGAAGTCTGGTGTAATTCTGATTGGTCTACCTTTGTATGTTACTTGGTCCTTTTCCCTTGTAGCTTTTAATATTTTTTATTTGTTCTGTGCATTTAGTGTTTTGATTATTATGTGTCAAAAGGATTTTCTTTTCTGGTCCCATTTATTTGGTGTTCTATAGGCTTCTTGTACCTTTATAGCCATCTCTTTCTTTAGGTTGTGGAAGTCGTCTTCTATGATTTTGTTGAAGACATTTTCAGGTCCTTTGAGCTGGGAATCTTCATCCTCCTCTATTCCAATTTTTCTTAGATTTGGTCTTTTCATTGTGTCCCAAATTCCTTGGATGCTTTGGTTTAGGAGTTTTTTTTCTGTTTTGAATTTTCTTTGACAGTTGTGTCAATCTTTTCTATGGTATTTTCTACACCTGAGATTCTCTCTTTTATCTCTTGTATTCCATTGGTGATACATCTGTAATTCCTGACTTCTTTCCTAGATTTTCCATTTCCAGGTTTGCCTCCACTTGTGTTTTCTTTATTGTTTCTACTTCCACTTTTAGGTCTTAGATGGCTTTATTCAATTCCTTCACTGGTTTGCCTGCGTTCTCCTGTATTTCTTTCAGTGAGTTATTGATATCTTCCTTAAAGGACTCTCTTATCTTCATGAGATAGGATTTTAGGTCAGCTTCCTGATTTTTAGGTGTGTTATTGTATTCAGGGCTTGCTGTAGTGGAAGAACTGGGTTCTGATGATGCCTACATATATTGGCTTCTATTGCTTATAGTCTTGCACTTGCCTTTCACCATCTGGATATCCCTAGTGTTTGTTGGTCTGGTTGACTGTCTGGAGTCTGCTTTGTCCCTGGGTTGCTTCAAGTCTCCAGTTAGGCCTTCAGCCTTGGCCATAGCAATCCACCTGTGAGATTTTCTAACTGGGGGCTCTTCATAAGGGCAGAGAAACTGCTGATCTGTTGCCCTGGCTGCTGTAGATCTCCTGGGAGACCTTCAGACTGTTGAGGCTTCAGTGGAGCAGTCAAGCTGCTGTCCAACTGCTCTGAGTGCAGCTGATCCTCAACTGCTCTGAGTTTAGAGGGTCCTGTAGGATGGGTCAGGATATGGTGTCTTCCCTAGAGCAGACCAGCTAAGAGTCTGCCCCAGCAGAAAAGCCATCTTTGCTTTTTCATTTTTATTTTTGATTATTATTGGTTTTATTTTGTTATTATTTTTAATTTTTTGATTATGTTTTAAAAGATTAATTTGTTCTTAATTATGTATATTTGTGTGTGGGGGTATGTGCACGTGTGTGCAGGTGACTGTGGAGGCTGGAAGAGGGTGTTCCTGGAGGTACAGTTGTGTGCAGTTGTGGGCTACCTGACTTGGGTCCTGGGAACTGAGCTCTGCAACAGCAGTGTGGGCTCTCTCTCCAGGCCCTGGCTTTTAGTGTCTGACAGTTTAATAAATTATATAATGAGCGTTTCACCCATTACATGCTCTTATGTCCCTCTCAGTCCACCAAACTTTTTGCATGCAAGTCCTTTCCAGCTTTCATGGCTTCACACATTTCACCAAATGTGTGTGTGTGTGTGTGTGTGTGTGTGTTGCTTACATGTGGGAGAGGATTCATAGCCTGTACATATACACTCAGGATCCAGAAGAGGACATTAGGTATCTTCCTTCTCCCATCACTTACCTCCATCTTCCTTTGAGACATAATCTCTCACTGAACTAGAAACTTGTCATTTTGTATAGGCTACCTGGCCAGCAAGCTCCAGGGTCCACCTGTCTCGGCCCACCAGGGCACACATGCAGTCATGCCTGGCACTTATATATAGTTCCAAAGGACTCAGTCTCAGGCCTTCATGCTTGTACTGCAAGTGTACTCATCCACTGAGCCATTTTTTTTCTAAGCCCTGCTTATGGCTGTACTTGTGATTGGGCCATTCAGAGAATGAGATCCACCACTGGCCACAGCCAACATGAGCTGTTGTGGAAATGCCTGCTTCTGTGAATTTTTAACCCAAGGATCCCCTGCCTCTGCAAGCAGACTCCAGAGGAATCACTGTCCATGCAAACTTGAGGGAACTTACTTGAATTTCTTGTTCCATTGGGGAGTATTTTCCAAGGGCGATGCGTGGGTCCGATTTGTAGAATGCTGTCCATATCCTAGAAGACAAGGACAAGGAGTTAGAGCTCTAGAAAGAGCCTTTCTAGTCTCTTCTCATGGTGAGAAGGTCACAGATAGTCATTTTACATTAACTGGGTTTAGGCTGCATAGGAAAGGACTAGGTACCTGTCTTAGTCAGGGTTTCTATTCCTGCACAAACATCATGACCAAGAAGCAAGTTGGGGAGGAAAGGGCTTATTTGGCTTACACTTCCATACTGCTGTTCATCACCAAGGAAGTCAGGACTTGAACTCAAGCAGGTCAGAAAACAGGAGCTGATGCAGAGGCCATGGATGGATGTTCTTTACTGGCTTGCTTCCCCTGGATTGCTCAGCCTGCTCTCTTATAGAACCCAAGACTACCAGCCCAGGGATGGCACCACCCACAAGGGGCCCTTCCCCCTTGATCACTAATTGAGAAAATGCCTCTCAGCTGGATCTCATGGAGGCACTTCCCAACTGAAGTTCCTTTCTCTGTGATAACTCCAGCCTGGGCCAAGTTGACACATAAAACCAGCCAATACAGTACCCAAGTCATACTCACCCCAAAGGTAATGGCGTACAGAGGTCCTCTTTGTGGTGTGGGAAATCTTGAACTACCCAGGGATGGCTGTCACTGCGAATCCTGGATGGCTTTCTACTATTTTGCTCTCCCTCAGCTGTGGTCCCTTCTTGAGCCTTTGAATTTCCATCTCTCTGGCTTTTATACCTCTGAAGGTGGTTTTCCCATTCCTTAATCATGCTCCGGCAATAGGTTAGGGCAGGAGGTGTTACCGTCTGGAGTTTGTATCTGAGACAGTTTAATGGGCGCTCAAGGCACAGTTAAAAGCACTTACTGTGTCATAACTGGCTTAGCCAAGGCCTCATTATGAAGTCTGCACCTAAGGGTTAGATGACCCTTGGAGTGAAACAGGAAGCAGGCTGGAGCCCAGGAAGAGACTTGGCAGAGTGTGGCTGGGAGTCAGTACAGCTGCTCAGTTATGGGACGAAGAAGACTGCACCGATACCTATTGAAGGTGGGGTTTTTTTTTAGGAGGGGAGGGGAAATGTTTTTTCTTAAGTTATTTTCATAATACCACATAGATTTTCTTTCCATATTTTTGGTTAAATAAATTATGAATATTTACTTCTGTTCTTAACATATCTTTCTATTATTTTTTTAAAATTGTATGTATATGCATGTGTGCTAGAGTGTTTGTATGGGTGTCACATGCATGCAATGCCTGCAGTCGTCAGAAGAAGGTATCAGGTCCCCTGAGAGGGAGTTAGAGATGGTTGTGAGCTGCCATGTGGGTGCAGGAAAGAGAACCTGGATCCTCCTCTGCACGAGTAACAAGTGCCTTTAGCTGCTGAGCCACCCAGTCCTACCCTTTGACTTTCTCAAAGTGAATGGCAGTTCCTATGTTTGTCAGGTACACTCTAATTATTGATATAATGCTTTCCTTGCACTGTGAAAGAAACTGTCACCTATCCAAAGCAGGAATGATACACTCATATGCATGTAGTTAGCTCTAGGATAATAATTATCATTTTCTCCTCTCATTTTACACTTCTTTTAAGTATATATTTTATTAGATATTTTCTTCATTTACATTTCAAATACTACCCCCTTTCCTAGTTTCCTCTCTGAAAGTCCCCTATACCCTCCCCCTTCCCTGCTCCCCAACCCACCCACTCCTGCTTCCTGGCCCTGGCATTCCCCTGTACTGGGGCATATGATTTTCCCAAGACCAAGCAAGAGCCTCTCTTCCCATTGATGGCTGACTAGGCCAACCTCTGCTACATATGCAACTAGAGACACAAGCTCTGGGGGGGGGGAGGTACTGGTTTAAGTATATATTTAAGTTATTTTTATAATGGCTGTTAAGATGTATGTGTGTTTATGAACAAGCCAAAGGACTCTGTATCCACAGTTGTCCCTGAAGCCACTGGTCTGGGCCTGGCTCCCTCTGGTAGATCTTGTAGTTTATGTCAATTATTCTTCTCATTACTACAACAAAGCACAGAAAAAATTTGAAGGAAGAGGGGTTTCTTTTGGTTCACAGTTTTTATCACAGCAAGGAAGGCTTGGTGGAGTAGTCCAGTCCAGGGTGGTGGCAACTCTTTGCTGCTGCAGTTTCTCACATCAGGAAGTAGGAGGCTCAGGCTGGAGCCAGGATATAGATATCACCTTCAAGTCCCACCCCTGGCAACTGACTTCTTCTAGCCAGGTCACACTCCCAGAGTTTTGATAACCTCCTGAAACTCCACCACTGATAATATCACATCTGGGGCCTGCATGTTCAAACACATGAGACTATGAGGGGCATTTCACATTCAAACCATTAAAGGCTGATTCCCAAGGCCCACCTGCCATTTCAGAGACTAAGCAATAGGTTCCTGAAACCCGGGGTTCCCTGACATTGATTCCTACACAAATACGATTTTACATAAGGATTCCTGCCAGCCTTTCCCTGATGGGTTCAGTGGAGACATTGTCCTCACCTTCTTCTCAAAGGCACCTGTGAGAGTCTCTGTGGTGTTTTGGGTGGGATATTTCCTGTATTCTTAAGCATCTGAATACAGTGTCACAGTAACTGGCAGTGTTGGGGAAGGATTAGGAGGTGTGGCCTTGCTAGAAGAAGTGTATCACTGAGGGCAGGCTTCTGGGTTTCTTTTGAACCATGAGCCATCATCTTCAGCTTACTATCGCTCTGCCTGCTGCATGTGGTATGAGATCAGCTATTCCTGCTGTCACACCAGCCTGCTGTCATGCTTTCCCCACCATCTGGAGATGGACTCTGATCCTTCTGGAACGTAAGCCCCCAATAAACCCTTTCGATTATAAATTGTCTTAGTTGTAGGGTTTCATTACACCAATAAGAAAATAATATAGTCTTCCTTTGGTTTCTTGTGCTTCTGAGATCCAGCCCAAGGCATGAGTAGTGCCATCCTGAAGTATAGGCAGGCATTGTGCTGGCTAGTTTTCCATTCAGTTGACACAGGCTAGAGTTTAAGAGGAGGGAGCCTCAATTGAGAAAATGCCTCCATAAAATGGAGCTGTAGCTATTAATGATACTCTGCTATGCTTGCACACAGGAGCATAGCATAACTGTCCTCGGAGATGCTCCACCCAGCAGATGACTGAATCTTGCAGTGACTTGATGTGCGGGGGGGGGGGGGGGGGGGGGGGGGGGGGGGGGGGGGGGTTGGTATGGGAGCATACCAATCCTCAGAGAAGAAGAGGAAGAGGAGGCTATGTGAGGGGGAGACTGAGGGGAGAGGGGAGGACTTTGATAGAAATAGGTATGTAAAGTTTAAAAAATGGGGCTGTAGGCAAGCCTGTAAGGCATTTCCTTACTTAGTGATTGATGTGGGAGGGCTCACCTAATTGTGGGTGGGACCATACCTAGACTAGGTCCTGGGTTCTGTAAGAAAGCAGGCTAAGCAAGCCATAAGAAGGAAACCAATAAGCAGCACCCTCTTTATGGCCCCCAGGTTTCTGTCCTGCTTGAGTCCCTGTCCTGACTTTCTTCCATGATGGACTATGAGGTGGGAGTGTAAGCCTTTCCTCCTCAACTTGCTTCTGGTCATGGTGTTGCATCATAGCAATAATAACCCTAATAGAACACATGGGTTCCTGGATCAAGAGACTTGAGAAGGCAAGTATTCATCTTCAAATTAGGGCCTGTCTTAGTTTCTTTTCTCATTTCTGTGATAAAATACTCAAAAGCAGTTAAAAGGAGAAAAGGTTTGTTATAGCTCATAATTTAAGGTATAGTCTATCATGGTGGGGAAGAAAGGCAGCAGGGGCTTTAAGCAGCTGGACATATGCCATTCAGAGTCATAAAGACGAGAGCATATAAATGAATAGGTGTTTCTCAGTTTCCATTCTCCAGCTACGCAGTCCAGGATCACACCCAAGGAATGATGACGGCCATAGTGGGTTGTGTCACTGCTCCCGAGGAGGTGGGACCAGGGGGATGGAGCTGATAAAAGAGGCAGACTAGAGTTTCCTGCAACAGCCAACATTATTCAGAGCAACAGACAACTTGTGTTGTAAGGATTGAGGGAGTTCGTATGGTTAATGTTCACTTGAGTTCAAGCTGTTTACGATAATAAAGACAAGCCGCGTGTAATGTGGCGAAAAAACCATGTTTTTCCACAGAGGCACACAAAGGATAGTTGAAACATTCAACCAGATAACAGAATAACGGCAGCAAACCAAAATGAGTAACCTGAAGTAAAGTCACTCTTATCCAAGACACCGGGGAGGAGCACACAACCGCATTCCAAGCACAGTTTGGTGTTTTGAAGACACGGAGGTCACAAGACTCTGGTCCTGTTTTCTCGGAGTGTTCTCATAAGCACTCAGAAGTCTCTTCACTAGACTCCATTCCTGAACCATATTCCTACTGGATAGGTCTTCCTACCTCAAGATATACCCCCTCCCCCATGCCCAGAGGCCCACATTCCAGGTAATTCTGATTCTGTCAAGCTGGTAATTACCACTAACCACTGCAGTTAATAAAGGAACAGTTCAAGAACCCAACGCTCCCCCTAAACGTGTTACTAGATGTCTGATAGTTGAAAGCTCTGTGGGGTTTGAGCAAAGGTAATCATGATAAAGATGTGCTTTAGAACGGTGGGAAGGCATGTGTGTGCTAACAATAGTTCTCTGGGTGAAGCTGCTGGGTTTGTAAAAATTGGAGTCCATTTAATTTAAATCTTAGCTATATTCCACTTAATTAACGTAGAGAATAGTTCGTTTTTATTGAAAATTCCATTTTAGCAGGGAGTTTTTCATGTTGTTTGGCAACTCTGTTTCTGGGCTGGTGGAGGGCTTAATGTAGGCTGATGTACAGTACTTACCCATTTCTTTGGTGTAAATAGTTCCATGGTGTTGACGTTAGGATGCTAAGGTGAGTGATGCAGGAAACTGGAATTAGGAATAAATGCACACAACTGGCTCGCTCTCAAATACTGCCCCTTGCCATTTGACAACTTACCACCCCTGGGGAGTCACTCAGTTTTGGGTGAACAATCAGAACAATAACATGGCCCCTGTTAAGAGGCAGTTGGGAAGATCAAGTGAATAAAAGAGCCACCAAGGGACTCACTATACAGGGACAGTTGTCCGCACACATTTACAGCATCAACTCAGTTGTCAGAACAGAACAGACTGTTTCTTGGAAGGATGATGCCTGCAATTGTTCCCGTCATCTCTGGGGAACTTTTTCATGGGTTCAGTACTGCATTTAATAGGTCCTGAACAGACATTTCACACCCAACCAACCATAAGGCTCCTTGACAACATCTTTCCCTTTCGTTTTTCTAAAACATCCCAGCATCACTGCTGTGTTCTTCTTAGAAACCTTGTAGGCTGGGCTTGCAGAAGATTTCTGAAATCACGGATGAGTTTACTGGATTGCTTCCATTTTAGGAAGAGACTACTGATGCCTGTGAATTGATGTAGCCTCCTGGGCCTACAGGTTCTGTACCTGAGGATTCAACTGGTCACTGTCCTTAGAATGGGGAGCACTGATTTCACATTGAGCTTTATAAGATGCTGATGCCTAGATCCCCACTTCCCAGTGGTACTGTTGTGATAGGATGTCAGGAGATCTGGAAGCTATCCAAGGAGTCCATTTGGGAAGCATGATGGAGAACCAGCACCTTGCAAAAGTCTCTAGGGATACTGGTTACTATGACCTCACTTCTACCGTTTCTGCTCTAACAAGACAGACATTTTAATGATCTTGACTTTATTTCCCTGCCTTCAGGGTGATTTCTGGCACACAGAGGTTGTTCAGTAAATAGTTGTGGGATGTGGAATGCTGAGATATGGTAGCAGTACAAAGTGAATTGGGAGCCTTGGGCTGTAGGACATGAGTTCCAGGCATGATGGGAGGGGCAAGGATTGGCTTGATAGGAACAGAACCTCAAGTCCAATCAGCCTGAATGGTGATTCTGACTTCTGCTGAGTGCTTGGGTGAGGCCACACGACCATCTCTTACTAGAGATGGAATTTCCGGAAGAGATGATGGCAGTCCTTAGACAAGAAAAAGGAAGATGGAAGTATTGTGTATTGACGAGAGCAGGGACCATCTTATTCTCCGTGACTAAGCTGTGGGAAATCCAGCCATCCCTGCAAAGAGCCCTAAGGGGAGGTGCTGAGGGGAGGGTCAAGCTGCCACACAGAGCAAGCTACAGCCAGGTCCAGAACTAGGAGCCAGGCTGGGAGCCTCTGGCGCAGGCCCCAGCCAGGCAGGAGCAAATCTACAGACCTATGGTCTTTTCCAGTTGTGTCCACAGTCAGGTCAGTCTTAGTTCAGATGAGTTCAAGGAGGCAAGAGGGTGGAAGAGTGGAAGTTCCTACAAAGCCAGGACTCTGGAAACCTTAAGAGTTAGGACCTGTATTTATGAATTTTCTGTAGCTGTGATAAAACACCACNGGCCCCAGCCAGGCAGGAGCAAATCTACAGACCTATGGTCTTTTCCAGTTGTGTCCACAGTCAGGTCAGTCTTAGTTCAGATGAGTTCAAGGAGGCAAGAGGGTGGAAGAGTGGAAGTTCCTACAAAGCCAGGACTCTGGAAACCTTAAGAGTTAGGACCTGTATTTATGAATTTTCTGTAGCTGTGATAAAACACCACAGCCAAGGAAACCTATAAATAAGAGTTTACTTGAGCTTTTGGCTCCAAAGGGGACATCCGTAATGCTGGGGGTGGCAGGGCAGCAGGCCGCCAGAGCAGGGGTTGAGAGATCTTGTATTCAATGATAAACAGAAAGAGTGAGCTGGAGTGAGGCAGGCTATAAACTCTAAAGCCCACCCCTAATGATGCACTTTCTCCAACAAGACTCCACCTCCGAAGGATTCCAAAACCTCCCCAAACAGTTTCAGCAACGTGGGACCAACTGTTTCAGCACATGAGCCTATGGGGGTGTTTCTCATTCAGATCACCACAGAACCCTTTGGGGGGAGGTTTATTCCAGGAAAGGGTACTTAGAGGTTGTTCATGGTACCCAGAAGTATTAGGGATGGAAGCTCTATCCTAATGACAAGGTGACCTTGACTCTGTTGTCTATAGACATTTGCACAAACTCAACAGTGAGGACTTGGCAGGCAGAGAGGAAATGCTCTTTGGAGGAGAGCCAGAGAGAGCTGGTATGGTCAGGAGAACTAAAAGCAGTTTGATTTGCAGAGGGAGTAGATGGGTGGGACATGGCAAAGTTGGGTATGTTGTTCCTCTGCCATCAAAGTAATCATCTGTAGATCCATTCTCAGGGACCATGTCCCCTTCTCATGCAGCTGGAAGTACCTGTCTGTGTCTAGAGTTGCATCAATCCCTGAGCTCAAAGGCCAGCTGGTTTCCTGGTCAGCTGAGTTACAGAGCCTCTAACCTGTCCTGTAGTCTCTCACAGTTTCGAGACTGTATCAGATTACCAAGGAAGGGCATCGACTGTGGTTTCCCTTATCTTCAAATAACAGCTTCCTGTATCAGATGGGCATGGACATGGCGCCAGGCAAGCCCTCTGATGACTGCTGGTCCTACCACAGCCAGACAGAGCTGGAGTATGGGTGGGTGGAATTCCTGTGTTTGGAGCCCTTCATCCTGTTTGTGCAGTCTGAACAGAAATAATATAAGAGCAGTGACCCTTCCACAACCCTGGGGCTATACCTGGTCAAGTTCATATCATACGATAGCTATTATTCTTCCTCCCATGAGAAGGAGTGGGAAGGACCTGGAAAGGGTAGGGTCAACAGGGTCTAGCATCCACTCTAGTCTTCCTGTGCTTCATGCCCCATTGGCTAACTCCATTTGGGTTGGTAGAAAAGGAACTTGTCTTTTTTGGGAGGAGTAGCTATGTGGCTCATTATGAGTAGGGTGTGCATTGGGCCTTTGGAGGCTTAAGAGAAAGGGCTGAAAAGGAATCACCCAAGAGTAAGTGTCTTATAGCAGATCAGTGTCACCGCCCCCAAAGCAACATGACATCACCAATGGAGAAGCAAAGACCGAGGATATTTAGGATTGGGATATAGTAATGGGATGAGTCTGAGATTTTCTTTATAGACAAACTATACTACTCCCCTTGTCATCCGCAGAAGCGCTTAGGGAATAGATTAACTCTCAAGTGCTTGCTTTGTGTGTAGTGACGTCATTAGTAGAACTCATGAGCAGTTTGTCTGGTGGGGATTAGTGTGATATGTGCTTGTCTAAAAGTGCAAAGGGTAATATTTCTCTCTGGTCAGCTCCCTGTGGTAGTCACACACTAATGCATTCAGTTGAGCACTGCCCTGAGCTCCACTCTTTATACGAGGCACTAGGAATACAGCGGTGAAAAAGACAGGGTTCTTGCCTTGTGCATTGGGATAGGCAGAGATGCAAGGTTGGTGAACTATACACTACACACTATGGCAAGAAGAGGGGTGCTCTTACAGTGCTGATCCCAGTGCTTGGGGGAACCACAGGGCAACACTGGGGGTGTTTGAAGATAACCTTTAGTTAATATGGATTTTTCTTATGGAATAGATATCACACAAATTCTTAGCCTTCAACAGTAGCAATAGCATGTGAGGAGACACAAGAAGAAGGAATTTGGGAAATTCCTTCTCTGGGCCTCTGTTGGGAGAAATCAATGCTTGGCTGTTGGGACATGTGGCAGGATCTCAAAAACACATCTGTCTGTCTTCTGCCTCGGAGCAAAGTCAATGAAGTCCACCCACGGGGAACAAGAAAGCAGTGGAGGGCTGCCATTTCACGGGCTTTTCCTGTATCCTGGAACTCCCGGGCCACATGTTTCCTCAGTGGGTTTTTTTGTTGTTGTTGTTGTTGTTGTTGTTGTTTATTTAAAGAACGGGTTTTATATATCCTAGGCAGCTTTGAACTTGAAACTTCAAGCAAGCTGTGTAGACAAGAATGAACTCTAATGTCTCATATCCTGCCTCCCTATGAGTATTGGGATTATAGATGTATATCACCATGCTTTATGTGATGCTTGGTGTTGAACACAGGGCACATCAGGTTAAGAACTCTACAAATTAAATTATATCCCCAGCCCCCAGTGGCCTCTTTAACAGCTTCACTGTCATTGGAACCAACACCAGAGGTTTCCTGGAGAGGCCAGCTCTAGACATTCAGCTTCTCCCAGACATTCAGCTTCTCCCAGACATTCAGCTTCTCCCAGGTCCTTCAGAGATGTTCTTGGAGGTAGTACTCTACCTGGAGGGAAGACATGACACTTGAACTTTCCCAAAGCAATTTTTATGGGAAACAAGTCTAACCTTCATGCCCAGGATCTAACTATCTTAAATCCCCAAACATAGAATTTAAGTAGGTTCAGGGGTGCCTGGAACAAATTGAGACCAAAGGAAGCCCCACAAAGGGCTCCTTCTCTGCCTTGGACTTCTCTGTCTCTATGTCAGAATTTGCTGAGCAGGCACCACTCTGAAAACTCCCTTTGCTAATGTGCTATTTAGTGAGCGAGACCCTTAAAAAGCAGCGAGTGAGAGCACAGGAGTGTCAGACACAGCCAGGGTAATCTGCACAGATGGGACACGGCATGGTTGAGGTAGCATGGGAGGGGGACAGAGAAGGAAAGGCTGAAATAAAGGAGAAAGGAGAGAAGGGAGAGAGGGCAGAGGAGGGAGTGCGGGGGAGGGGGGGGAGGATGAGAGGAACAAAAGAAGCATCCGGGCTTTGTCATTTAGAGAATAAAACTATATTTCCCAACAGAGGCTTTTGTCTTGGGTTTCAAGGCCCAACTCTGACATTATAGATCCGTGGGAGTTTAGACAAAATAGAACGAGCAAGTGTCCAAACACAAGGAGATGGTAGGATGGCTGTGTTGGACTCAAACTGTAAGGAGACACGGATTGAAGGATGACAAGTCCCTCCTCCCCAACTCCCTGAAATGAGAGAAGGGATTGTGAACTAGAAGGGTGACCATATATAGAGGGGACTTCTGGGAGGTCCTCCCTGTGACTTGTAAAAGATGTTGGTGGGGAAGATCAAAGAATTTAGACTCAGCCATCTCCCAGGTGACCTGGGTGAAGGGTAGGCCAGCACAGCTAAGCTTGCACTAAAGCCAGGGCTGCCCTCCTAACTAGACCTCTGCCAGAGCCTCTCCGGAGGCAACCCGCAGGAGGACTGGCTTACAGAATTTTGCAGACAAAGAAAGCAGTGTAGAGAGAGAGAGTTTTAATAATTTGCCCAAGGTCACACTATTTTAAATTAGGAAAACACAAGATAAAACAAAGCCTTTCCAATCTCAATATAATCTGAGGCCAGACTCCCCAGGAAATGGTGTGGTCTGATAAGGACAATGAAATTAAATAGGAAGCTAAAGTCATTCACACAGTGATAGGGTTTAACAGTTCCCATTGCCACCCTTGTGTCACCAGCATACAAGTGGCACACATACATACTGTCAGGCAAAACACCCTTTAATGATTGGCTGGTTTTGAAATAAGAAATATCATCAAAATAATAGCTATAGCAGATATTCATGGTACATTTACTATCAGCATGCTGTTCGTGAATCAACTAATTTAAACACCCACACTTCTAAAACAAATCATATCAACAGCTTTAGTGACCTGTGTCGGTAGACACCACCATGCAGGGTGGGACCCCCTCTATGCCACAGACAATGCAGATAGATAAATTGTATCTGAAAGCAATTCTGCTTGCTCTTCTAGGGTTTACAAGCTCTAGTGTGAGACTGGCCTTTCCCACCTTTACTAAGCAGGGTTACTAAGGATGTGGGCTTCTCTGTGGGTTGTAAGAGGTTGGGGCAAAGAGTAACTTTCTCTCTGTTAACCTCCCCATAGACTCCTCACTGCTCCTTGAGGGGTTTGCCCAGGGAAGGAATCATGTTTTTCAGGAGGGCTGAAGCTAATTGAACATGCATAAGAAGATCAAGTGACTTACGGTGTACAAACTTGAAACTACCTTATCTTAAAACCCTGCTTGGCAAGGCCTTGTCCAGGATCCTGGCACTCTCATGGAGGGGAGGAGGAGAAGAAGAGAGAGGGAGTTACAGTCAATCTGCATTCATGAGTTTTCAACTATGAGCCTAGGTTAGTCCTGAGAACTTCACAGTTGGCTGAACTCTCACATAGGATCAACAATGCTTGGCTTCATTTGCCCTTAAGAGTCCATCAATTTCTTGCTTCAATGGTTAACATTTTATATTACATTTATCTGGTGTGTTGGGGATGAGAGTACCATGGTACATGTGTGGAGATCAGAGAACAACTTGTGGAAGTTGGTTCTATCCTACCATGTAGGACCTGGGGATCAAATTCAGGTTGCCAGGCTTGACAGCAAGGACTTTACTTGCTGAGCCATCTGGCTGGCCCCAGTTGTTAATACTGTGATGATCAAAATGGAAAAGCTCTATCTGTGGAGCCCATTGGTGGTCACAGGCTCAGGGTCCACGCTGTGCCCTCTGTCATTACAGTCACGGGCAATGTCTGGGGGTACTTGTATGTGAAGCCCCTTCACTACCTCCTATGGAAGTCCCCATATGGCAACCTGTCCAGATCCTACCACTGTCACTGAGGCAGGAGAGCAGAGGTGAAGAAAGAGGCATCGAGACCAGCATATGAGAGTTTTGTGACAGGAAGTATGTATGGTAAGGGGCTGAGTTAGTAGAGTCACATCACAGTGACCACCACAGTTGGCCCTCTGTAGTCATGGAGTCTACATCTATGGACTCAACCACTTAAATAAAATTATTTAGAAATGAAATCCAACCCAGGACGTACACATCAGATAGAAAACCAGTAATAAAGTATTTGTTATATCATGTTGATAAATGTAACAATAGTCCATAACAATTGGGTAAGTCTTCTTATGGAGTAGAGGTTAATATGGTGTCTCGGTATCATTGTTTCGGTGGTACTACGGTCATAATTTTTGATTAACGGTTTTCACATTTATGGACATGTGTATAGCATAACCCATTAATCACACAATTGTATAAAGCTGTCTAATTTTGCTTACATTAAAAACTATTTTTTCTACTGTAGCTCCTTTGTATTTTCATTTCATTCAAATATATCATTTGAAACCAGCTTGTTGACACCTATAGAACAACCTGACTGAAATCACACTGTAGCTACAGATCAACTGAAGGAAGTTGATATTTTAAAAGTACAGGGTTACCCATCTCATGAGCCTGGTGAAATTCTATATTATTTTGGGTCTTTAATTTCATTAGTATTTTCTAGTTTTATTTTCTTACTCTGACTTTGTTTGAGTAAATCTGTCCATAAGTACTCCTGGTTTTAAATGTAATAGTTAGTTTGATTTGGGCACTTTTAACTTCTAATAATTCTTTGCTAGCATATAGAAATATAGACTTTTAACTGAGGCTTTAGTCTTTGACTCTTGTAAATTTATCTCTTTGTTCTTCTGTAGATTCTTCATGGTCTTCTAAAATAACTAAACTTTCTGTGAGTAAAGGAAGCTTTGCTCTTTACTACTAAAAAGTGAAGTATATAGCGGTTATGTGCAGATTCTATGCAGATACTGTGCCCTAAATAAGAGACATAAGTATCTGTGGACTTTGGGATCTACAGAGGTTCAGGGACCAATTCCTGTGGATTCCCAGGAGATATACACAGAATGATTATAATCTAGCCTTACAGCAAGAAGTCAAGGGTACTACTTACAAAGCCGAGCCCACTATGACAAAAAAGAATACTGCTCACCAGTATTTTAAAGGATTTACTTATTTTATGTGTATTATTGTCTTACCTGCATGTATGTGTGTTCATCATATGTGTGCAGTATTCACAAGATTTTATCCACATGTCTTTCCTTTGGCTTTTATAAAGAGGACTGGTAGAGATAGCTCAGAGGTTAAGAGCATCAACTGCTCTTTCAAGAAGACCTGGGTTCAGTTCCCACTGCCTAGGTGATAGCTAACAAACTTTGTAACTGCTGTTCCAGGGGATCCAATCCCCTCTTCTGGCCTCCCCAGGCCTTGCATGCATATACTGCACACATATACATGAAAGCAAAACACTCATACATACAAAAAAATTTAAAATGAAATTAAGGGGAAAAAAGGGATGGTGAGGTGGCTCAGTGGGTAAAGACACCTTGGTTGATTCTGATGAAGACCCAAGTTCAATACCCTCCTCAGTTCATTTGGTGGAAGCAGAAAACTGAGTCCTGTAAGTAGTCATCTGTCCTCCATGCACATACCTTGACAAGTACATACCCTTCCCATGAATGAATGAATGAATGAATGAATGAATGCCATAATAGTAAAAATAACAAGGAGCATATGGGGATAGAGAAGTCAAGAGCAGCTGACCTGACTAATTACTGCTCTATGCTCTCCTGCTGTCATAGACAGGAAAATCATCCCCCTGCCTCAGTTCTTGCATACCTAGATTGGTGGTAAAACAGTCTTCTCTACTTGCTCCCAGGGCTATTAAGAAGGTTATGCTGAGTAATAGATGGGGAACAGGGAAGCAAACAAATGTTAGGCAATATGAGAAGCCGCTTTACTCGTGTAGCAACCGGGCTTTGAAATGGGCTTTCCCCTTTTAATCATGTTCCTGCCTCCAACTCTTCTCTTTTCTCTCCTGCTCTTGTTTTCGTCTTATTTTAGACACCTTGATTAGTTAATAATTTTTATTACTTTTATTTGGTGTGTGCATGTATGTGTGTGTGTGGTGTGTTTATGCATGTGTCATGGCATATATGTGGAGGTCAGAGGACAGCATGTAAGACTTGGTTCTTTCATTTCACCATGTGGATTCCAGGGCATCAGGCTTGAACTCAGGGCAAGCATCTTTATCCACTGAACCATGTCACCAGCCCCAATGTCTTTATTTTTAAATTATATGCATTCTAATAAAGCTATTGATTTTAGGAGATCACAGAAACATATACAATGGTACAATAAAAACTACACAAATTATTTCACTTAAAAGATATGTTCAGTGTGTGCAAACATGTCCTCTTTATCCTCACTTTACAAGGTCAGATTTTTTTTGACTGATAGACAATTATTTTTCTTTTTATTCGGTCTTTGGAGATGGGGTCCAAAGATTTTTTTGTTGTTGTTAAGAATATTGTCTTCATTCTTTGGAGGCTTCATACATTTATATAATGTACATTGATCACATCCATGCACTACTACCTCCCTCCAAATCTCACTGGTACCTCCACCCCACCTTTCTCCCACCTTTCTGTCTCTCTCCCAGTCTCTTGTTTTAAATAACTCTCCCTACAAGTCCCATTATTGCTGTCCATTATATGCACATGGGTATTCATCCACTAGGGGATGAACAACCTATCAATGGCCATGTCACCAAAGGAGAGCAATTCTCTCTCCCTCGACAGCCATCCCTGTCAATAGCTCCTCTGGTGTGGTGGGGCCTCCATGGTTGTTCCTCCAGCCATGCTGGAATTTTGACTGGCTGGATTTTGTGCAGGTAGCCGCAGGTGCTGTGCGTTGGCGTATGTAATAGCCATGCCGTGTCCATCAGACAGCTTTTCACAACTTTCCTCCCCATCCCCTGGCTCTGACACGCTTTCCTCTCCTTCTCCCATGAATTTCCCTTCCCTAGATGGTGAGAGGTTGATAAGATGATTCAGGCAAAGGGAGAGCTCAGCATTGTCTGTACTCAATATCTTGACCAACTATGACCAACTGTGAGTCTCTGGCCAAAGTTAAGAACAGAAAAGATTTATGCACATAAACACAAATATTTAGACTGCAGGACAACTCATCAGAATAAGAGGAAGACTCTCCCTCGAGCTATGATCTTCCCAGTCACGGACTTTGGATCAGGTTTACAGAAACAGACATGAAGTCTATCTTGTGCAGGCCTCACAACCAATCAAATAGTGGTCAGTCAGTCTCATAACTGTCACGCTATCATTCCTGTTGGCACGTCTTGCCAGCAGCTCCGTGTTGTAGCATACAGAATTCAGTGACAGGTAAGACACTGTATCTTCTCTCTACCAGCAGCCTGCCTAGCACTGTCTGGCATTATGTAAACTTGCCAGCAGGGACAGTTTCCTGGTCACTTGAAGGTTGATTTCTTCATATCCTGAACCTAAATTAAATATTTATCTAAATAGTTGTGTGAACTTGTACAAATTCATTCATGTGTGCATGTGTTTGTGTGTGTGTGTGTATGTGAGAGAGAGAGAGAGAGAGAGAGAGAGAGAGAGAGAGAGAGAGAGAAAGTATGTGTGTATGCTGTGTGTACATGTATGTTTTGTGTGTGTGCTAGTTACTCATGTATGGTCTGTGCACCCAGGTGTGTGTACCTGTACGGAGAAGCCAGAGGTCAACCTCAGGTCTCATTCCTTGGGAGCTGTCACCTTGTTTTTTGAGGCAGTTTCTCACCAGTTTCTGGGTTCTACACTCACTGGCCAGCAAGCCTAAGGATCCCCCTATTTTTACCTGCATAGATTTGGGGACAGTGCTCAGCCTTTTACACGGGTGCTTGGGACTTAACTAAACTCATGCTCGCATGGCAAGCGCTTCAACTGAGCTCTATCCGCAGCCTCAGACAAAAGGCAGAAGTGAGAAGGATGGGGGTGGGGCAGCGGTTTAGGGGCCTCTCTAGGTCTAATAATGCGGCAGGGACAATTTAGAAGCAACTTATGACTAACTGTCGCTTTTCAATGCATCTAATTAATAGTAGGGACAGCACTAGTGGCAGCCAGCAACAGAGAAGTGGGACATGTTATGAGGCTCTCAGTATTGTGTAAGACTCAGAATCATAATCATGTTTTTGTAACTTCAATTTTTTCAAATTCTATTTTCAGTGATGGTTCTCAAACACTTTAACCTCCCTTGTAGTCCACCACTCTTGTAGAGGTAGTGGGAAAGAAAGGATGGGGGTGGGAGAAGCGGACCTTTTTAGAAATGTTCTTTGGACCAGCTTCTTTCTGTGTTGTCTGGAAATCAGCAGTTCAGTTCAAAGGTTAGCAGGCAGCAGCAGTTTGATCCACTCAAAAACACTTCACAGACACACCAGCAGCCCAGTATGGTAGAGTCAGGTTAGCAACAGTGGTGACATGACCTAGCAGAGACAGACAGACCTCTCAGCCTTGGGTCTAGTCAGCAGGAGGGATCAACAGGAGCACCAGGAGAGGTTCTCAGCCGTGCCTCTCTCAGGGAAGTAAAGATCAGCCAAGACGGGAGATCCACAAGCATTGCAGAGCTAGCTGTACCAGCAAGCCAAGCTCCCTCTCCGTCACTCCGTGGAGTCCTCCAAACATCACGTGTCTTCCATGTGTCTTACCTCAGTACAGGTCTCGTCTCAGTATTTCCATCTAATCAGCCTGAGTTCCAGGAGTCCTGACAAATGAGGTTCGACTACGCAATGTAAGGCAGACCAATACACGCGTGTTGTCAGCAAAGAATCCATCATGTATCCTTTCACATGTTTGCTTTAGCAGAACATCCTCTCTTCTGTGTCTGCTTCAGTGAAACCTTCCTTCACGAGCCTGCCTTGGTCTTTTACCCATGTCCACTTCAGGAAAACACCCCTTTACATGTTTGTCCAAGCAAAACAGCATCTAACACAACTGACTCTCCAAAGAGCCCTTAAGTTTCCATTTCATGTTTCCAAAGATGAAAGTTCCTGTGATAGGATGAAAGTATAAAAGAAAATCCAGAAGAGGAATAGAGCATCCGCCATGCCACCACCCTCTGTGATAGGAACCCCAAATTGATGATGAACGATTTGATGATAACACAGCAAAAGGCAGGTGCCTGAAAGAGAATCAGACGGATGATACTGAGAATGTCTAAACTGAAATTATCAACTCATCTGCAAAATTCCATGAACCGAATGCAGTTCCTTCCCGTGACACAGGGTACTTAAATAGCATGCTGGCAGATAGGAGATGGCTGTGGCCTGAAATTCTCAATGGAGATGTATCTCCTCCCACAGCAGCCTGGAAGGAACCAGTCACTTCCTCCTCTCCTCTCCCCTCCTCCTCTCTTGTGTTTACTTGTGTGTGTGGTGAGTGCATGTGTACCTGTGTGTGGAGGCTCAAGGCAGATGTCAGGAATCTTCCTCCCTTGTTCTTTCACTTTATTCTTTAAGGCGGGGTCACTCAATCAAACCCAGAGTTCATTGATAGGACTACTTTCATGAGCTCCAGCACTCCAGCACTCCCCATCTCCCTGTGTGTATCTTCTTCCAAGGCTGGAATTACAAGCAAGCCACCATGCCCACCTGGTATTTATGTGGGTTCTGAGACTGCAAACTCCCACCCCGTTGCTTGGACAGTAAGCATTTTAAATACTAAGTCACTTCCCTGGGTCAGAACTGATCTTTTTCTTTTTTTCTTTTTCCCTTTTATATTCAGGAGGTGGTACTGTCCTTATACACGCTGTAACAATCACCGTGAGCTCATATGTGCAGCTGCTATGTTGTGTCTGGAAAAACAGTTTCCTTGACACCATCACTGCCTCTGGCACTAACAATTTTTCAGCTCTACCCCTTCCCGACTCCCTCAAAGATGGGAGGGATGTGATTACATGCATTCTCTTTAAGGCTGACGACTCCTCAGTCTTTTGTTCTCCACACATCGACCCTCTGAGGTTCTCTGTGTACATTGTGGACTAGTTCATGGAGAAGCTTCTGGAATGAAGGTTGAGAGTCACTGTCATCTCCCAGTGTCCTCAGTCATAATGTAGAAATGGCTGCATTCATTTATTGATCGGCTTTCTTTGGATGTTCTTACTCGTGTGTGTGTGTGTGTGTGTGTGTGTGTGTGTGTGTGTGTGAATACACATATATACATGAATTGCATTCACATGCATGTGCAACTAGAGGCCAGAAGACAGCCTCTGATGTTATTTATTCTGCCAAGCTTTGGTTCGCAAGATTCAGAACTTCCTGACTGGGGTAGGCTGCATGGCCAACAAGCTCCAGAGGTCTTCTGTCTGCCTTGCCAGTGCTGAGCTCACAAACCCACACACCATGTCTGACTCTTTTTCTTGCTTAAAAAAAAGTAGGCTCTGAGGAATTCAGTTCAGGTCTCTATTCCTTTAAGGCAAGTACTTCAACAACTGAGCCACCTCCCAATCCCACCTCACCTACTTCCTATGATTTCCAATGACTCCATGAGATCTCTGTCACTGTCCTGTTTGGAAGACAGTAGCACTGAGAGCTAAAATGGTACAGATGGCAGATTCTGCCATCTCGGGCCCGCTGATGTGACATCCTAACTCTCTTCTAGTGGTATCACAAAGAACCATCTAGCTTTCCCCCCCACCTTATTTTGCCCTGTGTCACTTCTGGGGTCAACGACACTAGAAAGCAAAAGCACTAGACTTAATGTGTGAGGATGTGGAGTAGGAAACATATGGAAGAAATGTCATGTGCTTCTTGTAATAAAAGAAATATAAATGTCCAGTGGGCAGATATGAGATGAATGGTTGATGCTGGCAGGTCTCTGATACTCATAGAACATTGTAACACACAGATGAGTTGGGGATCTGAATTGAGAAATGCCACCCTTGCCAGAGTGCTCTGTTGTCCTGCAGGATGAAGGTAAGAGAAGGGACAGAGAGTCAGGGCAACCCTGAAGTGGCTCAGTTCCCCAGGACGTGAGAGAGTCAGAAGAGGGGGAGGGACTGAGCATGGGGTCTGTCCATCTTAGAAAGCCATGTCTGACATGGTATAAAGTCAAGACTAGGATGCTGAGGATAGCAAGCAGGCACCATGCCCCCGGGAAACTGCAGTGAGATGTGGATGCCTCCACAAGCATGGATACAGACAGATAATCATGTCCAAAGATAGTACATGACTAAACATGTATAGTGTGGATGACAGTGGTAACAGGAACGAAGATCCAGGGCCACAGCCTTCCTGATGCTTCCTGACAGACAGAAGGGAGGGAGGACGGAGGGAAGGAGGGAGGGAGGGAGGAAGGGAGGGAGGGAGGGAAGGAGGGATGAAGGAAGCAGTAGGTGATCTTGGACTCACCAGGGCATGATTGACAAGGATGTGACTTCGCAGTGCAGTCAGTGTGAGAATCTGAAGACTACTTCTAGCCTGAGACCTCCAGAGACAGGTTGATCCAGAAAAACGCCAGAGATCCTTTGTGGGCCTGTGAAACATTTTCACCACAGTTACGTCTGACTAAACACCCCTCCCTCATTGATGCCTTTTCCTGCTTGGTTAAATTTGAATTTATTTGCTGGTTAATAGCATTGAGAACTATGAGGTAAAAAAAAAAAATCTCAAAATCTCTAAACAGGGTTTCTATTGGTAAACAGTGTTGGAATAAAAATGCTGTTGTCCCAGCACTTAAGAGTTTGAGACAGGAGGATTGCCATGATTTTGAGGCTAGCCTCGGCTATAGAGTAACATCTTATCTCAAAACAACACAAGAAGAGACAGTGGACTCACTGTCTTCATCCTGTGCACATCTTTTATGTATCACCGGGGACTGAATTATGTTCTGCCCTCCTGGCAGATGCTGTGAGCTACTCTCTCACACGAGGGAACTGAGGCTGTGGGAGGCTAAGCTGATTTGTACCAAGTCATAGTGGCTGGCACAAGATTGAATCATTTATTTATAGATTTTTCAGTGCTGGAGATGGAACTCAGGGCTTCCTGCATGCTAGGCAAGTACTCTACCACTGAGCTAAATCCTGAGCCTGAGACCCAACCTTTCAAACCCAAGTCTCAGACTCTCTCCTTCTTGCATGTGGCCCTGTTTCTGACCTAACGATGTGTGGAGCTGGTCACTTTTTCGCATAGCTCTCACAGTGGAAGCTCATGTGGCCCTGTTTCTGACCTAACGATGTGATGTGTGGAGCTGGTCACTTTTTTGCATAGCTCTCACAGTGGAAGCTCAGCTCTTTCAAATGGACGTGCTGACTAAGACATTTGAGTCATCCGACTGGCAGGAAAGCCTTAAAAATAAGACAGGAGTTTTCAGATCTGGAAAATGGTCTCTTGCTATTCCTTTTCATGATGCATGGCCCAAGTCCACAGAACATTCTAATCCTTTATACCTGTTCTATATACAGGGCTATAAGTTAGACAGGCTCTAGAAGGTGTGTGGTGAATCAGAAGACTTGGGGCAGAGGATACTTAGAGATTCTGGAAGAATACTGATTCGGGCAGAGAGAACACACCTGTGAAGGAAGTGAGCAGCTAAAATCCAACAGATATTCAAGTAGAAAGCATTGTGCTAAGCACGACATAAATAAGACTTCAACAATGTGAAGAGACCCCCTCCCTTGATAAAGCTTATAAACCTGTGGTGGCCAGTGTTTGTCAACTTGACACAAGCTACAGTTACCTGGGAAGAGAGAACCTTAACTGAAATGAACTGTAACCATCTGATTGGCCTGTAGGGCAAACTATGGGGCATTGTCTTGGTTGACAATTGGTGTGCGAGAGTCTAGCTCACTCTGGGTCATGCTACCCCACTAAGGAAGGTGGTCCTGAGTTGTATAAGAAAGCAGAGTTAGTACACATCATTCCTTTATGACTTCTGCTTCAGTTCCTGCCTCCAAGTTCCTGCCCTGCTTGAGTGACTTCCCCCACTGATAGACAATAAGCTTTAAGATAAAATAAACCCATCTACCCCCCAGTTGCTTTGGAAACAAACTAGAACTGGCCCAGGGAGGAAATCAGACTGGGATGCAAGGAATGATGACTAAGGCAGAATGTGCTGAGTGTTGTAAAATGCACACTCTTCATGAGCGCCATAGGAGTTAGAAGATCGATTACATAAGTGTATGTAGCTAGAGACCAATGGGGAACTTCAAGAGGAGGAGAGAGGTAGGTAGGATGTGGGCACTGAAGGATAAGCAGGGCTCTAGAGGCCTCTTACATTGGGATTGGCCATTTGCTACAAGGAAATACTTCAGATGGGATCTAGGCTCCTGGTAGCTTCTCTTCGATGATGGCCTAGAGGGTTCTGTCTGCCTGGCCAGGTGCCAGCATGCTGTTTAGCATTTCTCTTCTCTGACATCGACTTCCAGTTCTTCTAATGGAATGTATCTAATAGGCCAAACCACTCTTGCTCATCAGAACAAACATGCAAGATGCCAAGACAAATGCATTGCTGTGCCCTGCTCCGGATGCCTGCCAATTCGAGCTGGAGAAGAGCATCGAGTTGCCAGGCCACTCCCACCAGGGAGCCTGAAGAGAATATAAATAAAGTTGGAACTTGAGGCTAGCCAGTAGCTGGAAGCCCTCCCAACATGGGCTGCCACGCCCGCCTACTTTGGCTGCTGTTCCTCCACGCTGCGATTCTACCTGAAGCAGGTACACAGCTAATGCCCCAGAGCTCTGTACACAGCTAATGCCTTGTGACAGATGGGAGAAAGTGTGGTTTTGTCTCTTGTCCTCTGATGATGCTTAAAACCGAGTCAACACAAAGGGAGTGATTACTCTGTTTAACATAATCTGACCTCTGTTGACTGCTACTGTGGTCAGCCACACACCCCCTTGATCTGGTTTTTGGATGTTGAGTCAAATGTTTTATGAAAGATTTGTTTTCTGTGAACAAAGCATCAACTTATTGTTTCCATGGACTGTGGTTCTGTTTGTAGGCTTCTGGAGGAAAATAACGAAGGGCTATTGGCCAAGATGAGCCAGCAAGGGGCTTTGAAGTGTTCTTTGGTTCCTGTGCTCAAGTTTTGGTGTTTAGCACTCACCAAGAGTATTGAATTATAATTGGTATTTCTTTTCTAGTGTTGAATGGATCTGGAAAATGTCAATAAAACCTCCTGGCTTGAAATATTTGATATGACACAAAATTACCTGGACTTGTCTTGCAAAGATTTCTATTTTGAAAAATCGGTACTTTATAAAAGCCAGATTGAGCCCTTTGCTATTTTTGGTTTTTAATTTGTGTTCTCGACTGGTCTGCTTGGGGAAGTTTTCATTTCATTTGAGACTAATTTGAAACATTTGCATAATCTTGATTATTTTTATCATTGTTCAGTGGCTTTGGGGGAAAATGTTAAAGTCTTTTATTGCTTAATTTTCTTACTTGAGTACAGGTGAGAGAGAGTAAACAAATGAATATTTGAAAATATTCATAATTCCATAATGAATTCATAAATTCAAAACAAATAACTTGATTACAGATAATTATATGCCTATATTTATGCAATGTTCCCAGTGTTTAAAAACCAGTTAAGTTATACTGGAGCATAAAGAATGATTTTGTGGGTGCTTTATGCTTTCTTTTGAATATACATGTCCTGTAGTACTTGAGCCTGGGAATACAGGTTGGAGACACAGCAATCTAGTGGTGGTTCTCAACCTGTGGGTCTCCACCCTTTGGTGGTCAAACAACCCTTTCTTAGGGGTCACCTAAGGCCATCAAAACCACAGATATTTACATTATGATTCATAACAGTAGAAAAATTATAGCAATGAAAATAATTTCATGGCTGGGGTCACCACAGCATGAGGAACTGTATGTATTAAAGGTTCACGGCATAAGGAAGGGTGGGGACCACTTCTCTAGAGCCTTCAGGACCTAATGAGCACTTTCTAGTCTTTGGAACTTGAAACAAGTTTTGAATCCTCATGCCTCTGTGCCCTCTCCTACAAAGGGGCGTGACATGTGAGATTGTTAGGTAGATTAACGAAGTGTTAGCAAAAGACTCCGAAGGGTCCCTCAGACACAGAAAGTGCTCAGTCTAATTGCTGCTACAGATGCTGTGGATTACAAGTTGTACATCTTAAATGAAGAGGTAAAATTATTGAATCTCTGATTCCCTTAGCCGTTATATCTCTTTTTTCCAAGTTCCCCTAAGACATTGGGATAGCCCCCCTTTCAATATTTCAGTAGCTCTTTCCTTTTTTTTCTCATTGTATGTATGTGTCTATGTGGGAGCACACACCTGAGCACCAGTCCCCCAGAAGCTGGAGAGAAGTAAGTTCCCCTGGAATTAGAATTACAGGGGCTCTGAGCAGCGCAGTGTGTGTGTGCTGGGAGCTGAACTCCAGTCTTCTGCAGGAGTAGCCTACTCTTAACCTCAGAGTTACTTCCTGAACCTCTCAGTAGCACTTCCCAAGTAATAGATTCAACTTTCCAAATATAGCAAAAAAGGGGAACTTTTCTTCCTTCCTCCATGAATAGAAAGCAGTGTAGGTAAACACTGGGACCTATGAACTTTACCAATGCTATGTGGAACGTATGGAGTTCCCTGACACATGAGAACTTTTGGAGTGTTCTGAGAGAATTCAAGATTTCTAGCCAATCATTCTATCTTCACTGTGGCAAAGATGATGTGAAGTTGATTTCATTCAAAGTGACAGTGTCAGCTTTGGGGATGTCAACCAAAGCCTGGATGAACATGACATCTGGCCTAGTCCAGAAGACACCCCGATATAATCTGCTCCTAGCCACAGCTGGGGCTGCTTTTGGGAAGTACTCCTAAGGTATGACCAGGCCTGTTTGGAATCCAGTGTAGGAAGGATTTAGCATGGATGCAGGGGTAGGAAATAGAAAGATCTCAGTCTGGGACAAGTGTAACAATTTCTGAGAGCTTCGGGGTCAGGGTGAGGAGTGGTTCTCTTAAGAATGTATTCTGGAAGCTCCTTTATAAAACAGGAAACAGCAGAGTGGGTCCCCCATGAAAGGATCAACCGTGGTCCTGGGTCTACCTTCCTCTGAGCCCCACCTCTCATCTTACTGAAACTCAAGGCTGCAACCCAGTCACAGCTCTCCTCTCTGCCTGACCTCTGTCCTCTTTGGTGTTGGCTGACCTCCTGCTCAGTGCTAGGGCTGTCCACCATGTTCAGCAGAGCACACTGTGGCTCTTGTGTGGCCCCATGCTGCAGCACAGCTCCCAGCCCCACCTGAGGCCCACTTCGTACTTGAATAAAAGGAATGGAAATCACTGAGCAAGAATATCAGACCCTGGGCCCCCTCTGCCCACAAGCTTCTCCAAAAACAAAAAATAAGAGGATTACATTTTTTTCTTTCACTCATGTTCTGCAAATACAAAGATAATTAAGGAGATCAGCCGATCTGGTAGACACTTCTTGCAAGTCTCAGTTATCAATAGGGCTGTTTTTCCCCAAGCTCTGGTGCCTCCTTTATCTCGGTGCCCTTGCAACCTTTCTGTCCCTGTACATGCTCTGCCACACCTCTGCCCTGAAATGTTTATGTCATTCTACAGCTTTCAGGTGGAGGGGTGGGGGATGAGGGACTTGAGCTTCCAGGAGCCAAGGATTAGTGACAGGATATGGCACAATAGGCTTTGCCAAACTCCTGCTAATTGCACAAGAGCCTAATGCACAATGGGACCAGTGTGACCTTCTAAGAACAACCACTCAGGGAGGTAGTGCAGCTCCCTGAAGGTCACTTAATGATAGAAGGGATTTGTGGAACTTGTAGGTCACTGGAGCCTTGGGTATTACTGGGGCAGTTCACAGGAAAGATGCAAAGGGCAACTTGGTGGCCTCCTATGACGGCTGTTGGAGATAGAGTGTAGGTCAGTTCACACAGAGGGGGAATCTCTGCTATAGGTCTCCGGTAATATCTGATGACATGCCTCGCTTTGAGCTGATGGAGGCTAGTGGTCTGCTAAGATTATTTTCCAGGGGTTATCTGATAATCAAAAAGGATGTTGGGTCAAATGCAGAAGGGGGGTGATGAATGGCTGTTGAGGGGATTGAAAATAGCTCAAAATGATTTTGATTTTGGATCTTCAACCTTCTGATTATTCAGTCATGAGGGTCTAGCTGGCCTTGTATACTCTTCAGCACAGTGCTCTTCTTTTTTCTGGACGTTTTAGTTCCCAACACTTTCCAACTTAAACAGGGAAACAGTCTCTACAAATCTCGCACTACCGACAACAGCAAAAACAGCAACCCTGCCATACTTATTCTGAATAGAAGCCAAATATCTTTTTATTAACCAAATCTGACAGGAGCCTGATATAGCTGTCTCCTGAGAGGCTCTGCCAGAGCCTGGCAAATAACAGAGGCAGATGCTTGCAACCAACCATTGGGCTGAGAGTAGGGGTCCCCAATGGAGGAGTTAGAGAAAGGACTGAAGGAGCTGAAGGGGTTTGCAACCCCATAGGAAGAACATCAATATTAACCAACCAAACTCCCGAGAACTCCCAGGGACTAAATCATCAACAAAGGAGTACCTATGGAGCGACCCATGGCTCCAGCTGCATATGCAGCAGAGGATGGCCTTGCTGTGCATGAATGGAAGGAGAGGCTCTTGGTCCTGGGAAGGCTCGATGCCCCAGTGTAGGGGAGTGCCAGGGTGGGGAGGCAGGAGTGGGTGGATGGGTGAGGGACCACCCTCATTGAAGCAGGGGGAGGGGAGATGGGAGAAGGGGTTTCCAGAGGCAAACTGGAAAAAGGGATAACATTTGAAATGTAAATAAAGAAAATACCCAAGAAAAGAAAAGAAAAAAAAGGAAAAAAGAAAAAAGAAAAATATTCTAAGAACGTGGTACCAACATCAATAATGAATATCCCTTTTTTGAAAGTAAAATAACAAAATTTTATATGAAAAAAAAAAAGACAAAAACCAGGGCCAGACCCAGTGCTTGAGAGGCAGAGGCAGGCGGGTTTTGTGAATTCAAGTCAGTCTGGTCTGCATGGCCATATAGAGTGTAGAGTGACATCATCATACAAAAGAAAGAAAGAGAGAGAGAGGGAGAGAGAGAGGGAGAGAGAGAGAGAGAGAGAGAGAGAGAGAGAGAGAGAGAGAGAGAGAGAAAGGAAGAGGAAGGAGGGAAGGAGGGAAGAAAGAAAAGAAAAGAAAAGAAAAGACAACTTAAAATTAGGAAAAATGACCGTGAATATCCTCCCAAATGAAAATGGATAATGAAAATTCTATAAAAATAGATTTTTTTAAGAAAGAAAAAAATGTTTTAAAAAGATAGCACAAGAGCATGGAATTAACTAAGAGTGTAGTAGAATTTATGTATGAACTGTCACTTCCTTAAAGAAAATGCAACATCAACTACAGACCACTAGAGAATCATAACAAAGCACACTGGCTGACCCATTGTCAAACAACTGAAATTAACTCAGAAATGACAGCAAGGAGAATTTTAAAACCAAGTATACTCCAAATCAGAAGCTTAAGGAAAATGGGTTCCAGGGCACCTGGTCCGTTCCCATTGGCACCCTGCTTTGGGTAGCTGCACATTCAGATCCCCACATCTTGCTCTGCTGTGCTGGGCATTGGTGGGTTTGGAGCAAGACCAAAGAGGTTTCCATGAGACCTGGGTTAGCTGTGTTCAGGGTCCCTGCAAGGCTGTAACATGGCCGGTGTATCTCAGCTTGTTACAGGAGGGACATTAGAGGATCGGGAGCAAGTCTGGGGAAGGAACGACCAAAGAGAAGCTCTATCCAGGGCGTGTCTGAGGAGCAGCAAGAAGGTAAGTCCTAGCCAGACAATGCCCATGGCCTGCAGAGGAGGAAGGAGGAGAGGAGAAGAGACATTGAGATGGGAAGTCACCAAAGCCCCCAGTGATAGACAGTCCACACTCAGTAGGATGAGTCTCTATTCTCAGACATAAACACACCCCAGTATTCTTTGTGCCCAACAAGACAGAGATACTGTCAGAGCCTTCTCTGCCTTCTTGGTTCTCGGCATTAATCATGAAGAGTATTCTTAAACGGTGGAGCACAAGGCAGCCACTCAAGAACTTGTAGAATATGCACAGTCTTGGGTCTTACCCTTAGACATGGGTGCACCCCAGAACCTCCATATTTAACAAGTTTTCTCAGAGATGGAAACAGGGCCTAGCCAAAGGCCACACTTTGAAATTCTGCTCTCTGGTGACTGGAAAGAGGAGAGCTACCAAGAGACCATCCACCCCTCTCCCTCCCATGCCAAAACTTTCCCTCAGCAGGCATGCCAGAGCTTTCCCTCGGCAGTTTTGGAAATGTCTAGCAGACCTCATCTATGTAACTATTGGTTCACACAATGGAGATAATAACAATTGTGCCTGAGTATTCCCCTGTGCCAGGCACCACACCTGGCTCACACCAGGCTCACGGCCACCCTTTAAGGTGCGCACTGTTTTCTTTTGCAGACGAGGAAAGCAGAATCCGAGTGGTCCCACATACACTGACTGCATAGCTAGTAGCTGACCCAGCAAAGCCCCGTCTTTGGTTGTTTTCTATCCACTGTCCTAGCAAAGCTTGCTGCCCCTGAGAACCCTGGGTGAGCCAGTAGGCTGCTGCCAGTAGGCTAAGTGCAGGCAGATAAAACTGGGAGTGCCGGGTGCCAGCAGAGGGCAGCACTGTCCGGTGCAGAATGCACTCTGCGTGCACTCACCAAGCGTTTGCCTTATCCCAGCACCACAGGGCACAGTGGGAAGGACGCAGGAATCCAAGCAGCCAGTTCAGACAGTTTCTATCTTCTTAGATGAAGATTTCCTTGCTGGTGTGGGTGGCGGTTGGGGCACAGAATGAAAAGGAACTGAAACGGACAAAGCAAAGCCCTGTGGCTTTCCCATTCCAGCAGGACCATAACTTGTTTACAGATAGTTCTATCCCAAGTGAGGACTTTAGGGAGATTTAATGGGTCCCATTCTAGTCCTCATTAGCAAATTCTCTGACACCAGGAAGCTGTTGCTACCGCCACCCTTTCCTCCCTGGTATAATGGGACAGTGTCCCTTGTAAAGATGTAAAGCAGCAGTTCTCAACTAGTGAGTCCCGATCTCCACAGGGGTCATATATCATATATCCTGCATATCAAATATTTATACTATGATTTATTACAGTAACAAAATTACAGTTGTGAGGTAGCAAAGAAATAATTTTATGGTTTGGGGTCACCACAAAATGAGAAACTGTATTAAAGAGTCATGGCATTAGGAAGACTGAGAACCTCTGTAAAGGGTTCAACCAAGCGTTGGGAACACGGGCGGGCGGGACTTCCGGGAAGCTGGTGGGGAAGTGACTGTTCACCAACACTCAGATTGGGGTGGCGAACCTTTCTCCCAAAGACTGGCTTCCCGTGCAGCTCGTGGAAGGTTCTAGCAGGTGTTCTGGCCGAGTGGAGGTGTATTTTGAAGGTGTGTGGGGCACAGTGTGCGACGATCTGTGGAACAAGAAGGAAGCACAGGTCGTGTGCCGGCAGCTGGGCTGCGGGGATGCTGTGTCCACCCTGGGAGAGGCCTACTTTGGCCCGGGCTCTGGCTCCATTCTTCTGGATGACGTGCAGTGTTCTGGGACCGAGGTCTCCCTGGGGCAGTGTTCCCACGCTGGCTGGTTCGTCCACAACTGTGGGCATGAGGAAGACATTGGTGTCATCTGCTCCGGTAAATTATTTTCCATCTTTTCCAAGAGTTGATTTTTTTTTTTTACGTTATCCAATCATTATCCCTTTTCCCCGACCCAAAGGAAGCCTTTGTAACATACTGTCATGTGGGATGAAAAGCCCTGTCTCCTAATGGTCCCGGGCACCTTCAGAATGACACTTGTGTGGTGTGGAGCCTCTCCTTCATGGGGTTTGGGAAGCAGCTGGATGTGGGCCTCTTATTCTACCCTAGTCTAACTGCATTCACCACGTAGGTGGGCAGCAGCAACACTGGAGGAGGAAAGACTGGGAATGAAAAACGCTCAGGCCAGCTGCAGGGTTATGGGTTTTGGTAGGTTCCAGTGTGAGAGCTATGACGAATTTCAGGACAGAGACAGCAGAGCACCAAAGGATAGAGACCTTCAAATTGTGGGCCCTGGGGGATTACAGGAATACACTCCTGGGTAACCCTCTACTGGTCCTCTCCCCACACTCATCTCTCTGTGCTTGGTGGGGCCTTGCATATCTTAACTCTTCTCTGATTAAACGGGAGTGATCATTGTGACAGTAATCATTGCGACCCACTACCCTGCCTTATATTCTGAGAGCCAGGCTGACAATAACAAGGTCCCCCAAATTCTGCTTTTGGGAAAAATGAAGCTCCTGGAGACAGAATCGATCTTCTCCCGCTGAACCAACTGTGGATGATAGGGAAAGATGCAGGGTTGGGTAAAAGAGAGAAGAAAGGCTCTATCCTTGTTCACCAGCTGCTAACTGGTGAGCCAGAGGCCCCGAACCTGGTCTCCTCTGCTCATATTTCACAAGATCCAACCTCCCAGGAAGCAGGGGCTGAGGTTCCATCCACTGGCCAGGAGTTAAATACTCTCCTAACCAGCATTTTCTGTGGAAGGCTTGGTCAGTTTAGCAGTGACCCTGTCTCTGGGTCCACGGGATAGACCAATGGCCTTCTGCATATGCCCACTCCTATTAGAAGCGGCACGTCATTCTTGGTGACTGCAGATGTCATGAGCCCTGTCCTGGTCAGGGCCTTCACCCTGAAGGGACCTTAGAGAAATCCTGGTCCATGAAACTGCCATTCCTAAGGCTTCTCTCTAGCCTTCAGGAGAAAGATAGCCTTAGTTCCTCTGATGATCCTCATTCTAAGGCTTGCTTTAAGATTGAACTGTGCTACATCCTTTTGAAAGCACTTCCTGTGAGCCCTTGAAGCTACTATGGGGGCAGAATTCACATTGGGCAGCCTGGATGGGCAGAAGGAGGACTTTGCTGCTCTCTGAGGCTGCACATTCTGGGACCCTTGGAGGTGGGGGAGGGGTACTGGGAACAGCCTAGTTAACAAATTACCACAAGCATAAACCTTGCTTTGGGGGATTTTAAAGTCCTTCTCAAGCATATCTTTCTGTGCTTGTTCTCAGCTGGAGGTGACTTTGTGCCCTAGGAAGCATTTGGAAATTTTGATTGTCACACTGGGCGATGCCCCTGGTGTGTGTGGTAGCATCCAGGGACAGAGTTAAGCCTCCCACAATGCACAGGATGGCTCTCTCTTTTAAAGATACAAGATGGCAATAGTGTGGAAGGTTTAGAATCAAGCATATGAAGGTGGGGATTAGACTTCAGTAACTAGTTATGAATGAATAATGCATTGATAGTTGATTAATAGTTACTTTCAAAGCGATCGGAAATTGTCTACAACTCCTTATCCTAGTGTGAGCCTGCGCCGGGACTTCCCAACAATTTTATCTGATTGTCTTTCCTACTGATTATAGTTGATTAAGTTTGTCCTGTAATTTTTTTTTGTAGATATGCTATTTTGGTGGATATGAATTAGAATTTGAATCATAGCATGCCCTGTATTCTAAGGCCAGGAGTAACAGGTCTCTGGTTTTGCCTGAGAGACTGCCTCCAAGCCTACATCCTATCTGCTCAAGTGGCTCTTTGCAAATAACGATTTTCTACTCTGTCTTTACCACTCAGGAGGGTTTGTTTTGTTTTTCTTGTTTTGAAAATAAAGAAACCAAAATTAAAGGACAAATCAAGGTCAAGATGAATACCTTCTTGACCAAGGTCACCCACCACTCATGTGGACTGGAGGTGTCCGTACCTAATGCCCCCTTTCACCATCAAATATGCCCACAGTTTGGAGAAGATGCCCTGAACCGTAGGAAAATGTGTAAGCGTTCACAGTTATCTTTGTTGCTCTGCTAGGTGTCTTATCCACACCACCTATTTGGCCTCCCCAGAACACACACACACACACACACACACACACACACACACACACACACACACTCCACGACCTGGCAAGATTCACAAGCACAGGGAGAACCCCAGCTGAGTTGTTCTGGTTTCTCTAAAGCAAAGCCTTCACCATCAGAGCCCACTCATCTCCCATCCCAACTCTGTTTAAGTGCCCACATCTCCTGACACAGGCAGAAAGACAAAGGATGCTAACTGGGAAAATGAGCAGTTGGCTTGTCAGTGAGAGATGCCAACGAGCTGATCAGTAGCCTTACTTCCCAAACGGCACAAGCCCAGGGTTGCCTGCCCTGAGCAGAGACTCCGAAATCCCATTCTCTCTACAAGTCTAAGAGAGACCAAAGTTGCATTATTATATGGAATTTGAAGTAGCCAGCACAAGCTAGCATGAATCTCTTAAGAAACTGCACCTGTTTACTGTGGCCATTCCAGCTCGGCAAACCAACCCTCACTGAAAGACGTGAGCACGATCCACACTAACATGTACACATCCCCACAAATACTGAACAAAGGCAGATAAGCTCTCCTTCCCAGATAGCACTGGCCTTTCCGCACTAGCCCTGTGTGACCAATTCTAGGCTGAGCTTCTTGCTGAGCACACAGTACAAAAGCAAGCCTATTTTCCCTCTCCCACCGACTCACTTTGCATTCTACCTTCTCTTCCTCTTAGAATCAGAACACATTCTCATAGAAAATGAAACTTCAAGAGATGTTGGTAAGAGCAAAGACACTGGCACCTCTTTAATAGAGCACCCACGAGCTCCCCCAGTCATTTGATTGCGTTCACTACCATAACCCACGTGGGGGGCAGGGGAGGGCAGGAGGCGAACAATGGATTTCCACAGAAAGACCCAGCAAGAGAAAGAAAAATGAAAAGGCTTTACCCATGTAGGTAGTATTTCACTCCCCAAAACTGCTTTGTTCTGTTGACCAAACATAGTTCAGAGAACTCTGGAGGAGAAATGCATCTGCCTTGGCAGATTGTAATTTACAGATGCAACTGAACTCAGATTGCCTAAGCGGACTCCTAACTTGAGACAAGGACAGAAAGGGGAGTCCCAGGATAAAGGGCTTAACTTAACCACCGAGTCTCTTGATGTCCTCTGTTGCGATACCATAGGAGTGCTCTTATAGAAGCCTCTGACTTGGCTGCCTTCTGGAAGGCAGTGAATTTGAGCACATCATCCGATATGTAAATGACTCTGAGCAGGCTGAACGCATCACTTTTCACTTTTCCTACTGAACACTCTCTCTGCCCGCACACAGTCACGGTGCCAGCTCATGCCCTCTCTGTGGGATGCCACACATACAGTGAGTGCACTTGAATGGGCTCTTTGCGTGGTAATGACATCTCTTTATTTACTTCGCTCTTAGATGCTGAACTCTTAACACCATTTCCTGGTGGTGAGTTAAGGTTTCCTAGCTCCTTGTGTGATGTGATTTGGCGGGTATCTCATTTCTAACTAGTGGGGAGATCTGTAGCCACACACATCTTACTGGATAGAACGACTTCACCAGAGAACCCTGTGTACTCACCCCACTTTGTTTTGGTTGACTTGTTTTGCTTACTGTGTTGAAGTAAATTCTACCCTCTTCCCAGATGCTCTTGGTCCAAGTAACTCCTTCTTGCTCCTCTTCAAGCCTTGAGTCCTTTGTCATTTGGAAGAGACATCACTGTCACTACCACCAGTTACCCACTCTCAA